>LBNU01027239.1:287977-299500 GCA_014162995.1 Artemisia annua | reverse complement strand
CAGCCACCACTACCACCGCCACCACTACCACCACCACCACTACCACTACCACCACTACCACCACTACCACTACCATTACCACCACCACTACCACCACTACCACCACTACTACCACTACTACGACTACTACTACCACTACTGCCATTACCACCACCGCTACTACCACTACTACTACTACCACTACCACTACTACCACTTCTACAACTACTACCACTACTACTACCACTACCACTACTACTACCACTACTAGTACTACTACCACTACCACTACGACTACCACTATCACTACCACTACCAACTAATTGACGGATGTAGCGATAGAGACTTGGTCAGCTCATACCACTCTTAAGGCTGTGATTGAGGGTTTTAAAGATGGTTCATTGGTTGGCAGTAAGTATAAATGGGTGGTTGGGAAGGATATGAAAGTTAGACAAAAGATAGTAGCTCATTTTCAATCCTCTTCTATTGGTGGTCACTCTGCGGTCTATGATACTACTAAAATTATTACTACCTCATTTTATTGAAAAGGATTAAGGACGATGATGAAAGAATGGGTGAGGAACTATGATGTTTGTCAAAGGAACAAGTCTGATCTCTATGCTTCATCAGGTTTATCGCAGCATCTGCCTATTCCTTCTATAGTATGGAAGATATTTTGATACATTTTATTGAGGCATTGCCAATGTCTCAGGGGAAGAGTGTTATATTTGTGGTAGCGGATAGCATGAGCAAGTAGGCCCATTTTATTCCTATATCTCATTTTATACTGCTAAACAGATTGCTACAATTATTATGGATCTTGTGTACAAGATTCATAGATTACCTAAGTCCATTGTAAGTGATAGGGATAAGATTTTCATGAGCTTATTTTGGCAGTCATTGTTCAATATGTTTCAAGTGCAAATCAATTTAACAACTGCTTATCACCCTCAAAGTGATAGCTAAACAGAGGTAGTGAATAAGTGTTTGGAAGGCTACTTAAGATGAATGAGTGGTGAGAAGCCTAAGGATTAGGTTCAATGGCTACCATTAGCTGAGTATTGGTGTAATACCAACTTTTATAGTTCCATCAATACCATTTACTATGAAGTATTGTATTGCGAAACACTCCCTCTGCACATTCCCTATGTTTCCAAGGTTGCTCAACTGACTTGGTGGATAGGACTTTAGAAGCAAGAGAGCAGTATATTCTTCTTCTCAAGTTTCATTTGAAGAAAGCACAAGACAAAATGAAGATGCAAGTTGATAAGAAAAGGTTAAAAATACATTTTAAGGTGGGGTAATGTAGCAACCCACAAAATTTCATCACTATCATTCCCACTATAAATACCTATATCAGGTATTTCACAGGTAAATTTTTGCTTTTTATATGCATTCACTACTTGCATGACTCTCTAGACCTGCTCACGTACCTACACAAGCCAACTATCTCTACACTCACACTTTGTGAACTCCTGGTATGTCAAGCATAAGATCACAACACTACCACAATAAGTAATCTATCAATCTAACACACTAAACTCATCACAGTAATACAATAAACCCTAATCAAACCCTAATTAGGTCTATATGTTTACAAAACCCTAATTGCTTATCTAAACTAGTTTGAAAGTGTCCAAAGCTTATGTATGAGTTACCTTAGGAACAATAGGATATCTTAGCACCCCTAGACCCTAGTAAAACCTCTTAGAGCTTAGGTACAAGTCCCTTAAGCACAAAACCGTAACTAGGTCATAACTTCCCGGAACTAGGTCTAAACTATCCCAAAACTTTACCATAAGCTACCACCACTTAGTATAAGCCTCCTAAGTCTTAATATTAGTCACTAAACACTCATAGGACACTAATCTAGGAACTAAACCCTAAGCTAGACCCTAATCTCTCACTAAGCAAAATTAGGTTATTTAGGTCCCGAAACTAGGTCTAAACCTTCCAAAATCCTTAATATAAGCTACCACCACCTAGGAAATGATCCCTAAACCTTAATAATAGTAACTAATCACTCTTAGGGCCCTAATATAAGTACTAATCCTTAATGTAAAACCTTAATCCTAAACCTAACCCTAAACCTAGATTAAGCCAAAAACTAAGACTAAACTAGCACCTTAAGCACCTCAAACGACCCAAGAAACCTACAAGGCAGCTTATGCAGCTCCTTGTCACCCTAAGCAACCAACTTATCACCTCTTGCTTACAAGTAGCTTATACACCTACTTGTAAGCTACTTGTCATTTTAAACCATTTTAGACTTTATATGGCATAATCTCCACCACAAACACCCTACCACCGCCTCTCCAGCCCCCTACCTACTCCCTAGCCTCCCCCACACCGCCTTTGACCACCTCCTCATGTTAACTTGGCCACCACTCTAAGTTTTCTTAACCTAGGGGGTTAACGAGGCCTATAAATACCCCGTACCACCCTTTCACTTCAAATCACACCTCTTCACTTCTCTACCTCAAACCCTCTGTCCCTAGCAGTAGTATAAGGTCCCTAGTAGTCTTAGAAGTCGAGAGCATTAGGCCTAGAACCCTTGTCGAAGTAAAAACTAGCCGAGAAACCCTAAAACCTAGCAACACCCTCGTTAAGCCCTCCCCTTATCACGTAAGCCCTTATACTTGATCTAATGACTTTAGTACTGACCTAGGATAGATATAAGATGTCTTAGATCACCTAGGAACCCTTGCATAAGCCTTGCTCATTTTCTTTTACATGCTTTCTTTTTAAAACCCTAATTATAGATAATTATGTGTTTAGATGCTAAAATGCCTTATTATGTGCTATAATCTGATTTATATGACTTAGTTAAGTATATATTAACTAAACATAAGCTAGGAAACTTAGTTGTCTCATTAAAATACAATTTGCATGGAAAAAGGACTAGTTTTGCAATAGTTTTCATGCATAGGGGTATATATGGTAACTTTCTGAAAATATTAAGTCTAAGGACTATTTTTGACATTTCTTAAGAGTTATAAGTATAAGGACCCTTTTTGCAAAGTTCTATAACCTTAGGATAAAAAGTAAAATAGTTATAAACTTATAAGGATTGGTTTTGCAAATATTAGAAAGTTAAGGGTATAAATGGTAAATTATGAAAAATTATAAGTCTAAGGGTCATTTCTGCCATTTCCCTAAAATATAGAAGTATATGGGCTAATTGTGTAAAGTCTAGGAACTTATATGCTTAAATGTTATAAGCTTATAAGTCTAGGGTAGATTTTGTAAATATACAAACTATAAAAGTATAAAATGAAATATTTGATTAATAAATAAAAGTGCTATCTTTTATGTAATGTGTCACAATAGTAGGGAGCTTCATGTGAGGGGTATCATGTGGATATTTCGTTTTGACGAGTTTGCTGGGTTTACGATTCAAAGTGCCCTGGCTCCTCAAACGATTATTGCATGACCTCCGGATTATGATGGCCCAAACGGTGATATATTATATTTAAGACTAGTACTTAATAACATGACACAATAGTAGGGAGCTTCATGTGAGGAGTATTAACTTCTGAATTATGATGGCCCGAACGGTATTATGTTGATGACATAATACAATAGTATGGAGCTTCATGTGAGGAGTCTTATACTTCTGAATTGTGATGGCCCGAACGGTGTTATGTTATAACCTAAAATACTTAACAACGTGACACAATACTAGGGAACTGCATGTGCGGGTTATAGACTTCTGAATTATGATGACCCGAACGGTATTATGTTTAAATACATAATACAATATTAGGGAGCTTCATGTGAGGAGTATGTAATTCTGGATTATGATGGCCTGAACGGTGTTATGTTATAACTAACACTAAAAACCCTAAGAATGATTACTTGAGAAAACATAAACAAGATAACTAAAGCTTAGCATACGACCACACAACAAACCCCAGGATACGTGAGTAGGCAGTCTAGTCTCCGAGTCACTTTTAACATCAATCACATTTCACAAGGCCCAGGTGAGTTTCGTAGCCTCACACTTTTTGAATACTTTACAAACCTTGTAAGGGGGATACTTGCTTTAAACCGAATACAAGTCTTTTCTATCGTTATTGCACAAGTGATACTATCTGCCACCATTACATAACTAAAATTCATGAGCCATAATCACTTGTGGGTTTTACACAAGTGAACGCGAGTATAGTTGATAGATCTATTGGAGTTTGACACCTCCCGTTGGTTTACCTCAGCCGGGTAACCAATAAATACTATACTTGAAACCTCTAAGGATTAACTTTGGTAAGTTATCCTTCTTGTCCCCTCATGGTTGGGTCTGCAGCCTCATGACCCGGACTGTTAACGTGCGGTTTCATGAGCTTAGTGCAATAACACTCTCTTTTCAGTATTGTACTGATCATACAATACTGAGAGACACAAACTGTTTAAATACGGTTTCTAACACTTTACATGGGTGTAAAACATCGTAGCCCATGCTTTACTAAACTTGTATCCACTCAAACCTATGACTCTCACTCAACACCTAGTGTTGACTCTTTAAGCATGTATCCTAGGTATAGGGTCGTTACAGAGCTATGGCAGGAAGTGGCACTGAACACGGAGGACTTTCAATCCTGTTATCATTCAAACACTATTTCACACTTAGATTCACGGGACCTCATCTTAATAAAACTCTGATATTTTAATGAATGATAACTTATTTATAAAAACGTCTCTTTTCGAGTCGTTTTCTATTATTGTGACTGTGATTCCATGAAGTAATACCCCAACCCTAAATTCGCTGCGATCCGTGAAAATGGGGGTGTTACAGGTAATGAGTTTATCTCAAGTTACAATCTTACAAATAAACTCTCTACTAATTACTATGTACACTTTTGAGTGTTAGCAAAGATTGGTCAACTGGCTTATAAATTGTAGTGTCCTCCTTCTGCTATGGTACATTTAGTATTTCATGCCTCTTAGTGATGCGAGGTCAAGCTTTCAACCTCTAGGAAGCGTACCTATTCGATGTAGCAAAGTATATGCAAATACCTGGAGGAAGTTTGTTCTCTAGGGGAATCACTAGTAGGAGTGAAGGCGGATTCCTAATGCTCTATGGGATGGGTTACTTTTGGTATTTTTATATTTTACAAAAGCAATAAAAGTCTCGGGGTTTTGCATTGGAACACTAATGAAAACAAAAATAAAAATGAAATTAAAATAAAGGAAATGACAAACATGGGGATAGGGGCAACTACTTATGGACAATATACCTAAGGTTCAAACAAACTAGCAACAACTTAATTAATGCAAGTACGGGGAACTAATTCTTATTTGAGGTGATCTTGACATGGTTAATCAAGGGATACCTCCTATGGGCGATTTAAGGCAACAACTCGATAAGTTGACCTAGCTTAATCTACTCATGCATTACACACAATTCTCAATTTAAATAAAACACATCTCGGGTGTTCAAAGGAGGGCATCCTAGCACGAGAACTAACCTAGTACGCAATTACTAGCACAATTATCATACTAGCTTAGGTTTACCTAACGACCAATAGATAACCTAGTTTAAGCGGATCTAGACTAATTAGATAGATCTTATGAGTGTTCTACTGATTTAACTCTCTTGATATGGATTAGATCTAGGTGTTAGATAATTGAATTGATCGCAAAGATTAAGACTATAATACTTGAAGCAAACAAATCATATATTCAACATGGATACGAATTAAATAGTAAAACACAGTTACTTGCAATAATCAAGGCGTTACAAGTTTTTAATTCATCATAATCTAAGTTTCATGCATCCTAAGCTATTGCTAACAAGTTTAGCCGAGCATATTAGTGATGATCACACACATAAACAAGATAGACATGATAATAGAAGACATAATTTATCAAACAAAGAATTGTATTAATTAAGTGTAATATGATTACCACATGATGTTTCATTTGATTACATTGCAATAATAAGTATGAAAAACCCTTGCTAATGGCTGGAAAATTCATCTCTAAACCCTAGCTCCCGAATGTTGCATGAAAATAATGAAACCCTAGGCTTGTATATATAGTTTTGGGGTGTCAGACGGCCTCAGGAGGTACCCAGATGACGTCGGATTTTGTTTGGGGTTTTAGGCCGGTTCATAAACCAGCGGCTAGACGACGCCAGGACTCTTCTCAGATGGTGTCACACTTGAGTGTGACAGTGTCTTGATCCTCCTCGGACGGCCTCACACTAATAATTTCCAGGTGTGACGAAATCTAGAATTCTTGTGACGACGTCTGGCATCTTGTGCAGAATAACAAGCTCTCTAGAATGGTCGTCCCTTTATGCCAGACCAAGTTCGGAGGGCGTCCCGTTATTGGAGACCGTTTAGTTGAACCTAGACGGCGTCTAGCTTCACGTCCAATACTTGAAATCTTAATTTCTTCCGTCTTTTGGCCGATTTTGAGCATAACTTCAGTTTCTTATCCATAATTATCAACAACCTGCATTTATCAACATTTTGGCAAGTAAAATAGAAAGTGAAAAACCTTATAAAAACAGTTATAAAATGCCCTAAAAAATTAGTGCATTTTAGGCCTCATCACTTGGCTAAACGCTTGTCATTCAATTGACACAGGTTTTGCCTTTGACTCACCAGGGCGTTACCATGGGAGTTTTTCCTTAGTGTGATGTGTGATCCTGAAGGTCTAGTTGCCACAACTCTAGTTAAGTTGTTGGAGAGAAAGATGGTCGAACAAGCAAACAATTTGGCAGTGTTTGGGTTAACTCAATGTAGCAATGGCGCTGAAGAAGATGCTACTTGGTAGGCGTTAGTTGATGTGGTCAAAAGATTTTCAGACTTTGTGCTTGACCCTTGACGACAAGGAAGTTGTTTAGGAGGTTAGAATATAATACATGCTTATAAAGAATGGCACGTGAGAGGCATGTGTTAGCATAACAAACTCGTAACCGGTTCTTCCGCCAAAACTATCACTATAAATAGCTCTTTTTACATTATTTGTCAATTAGTTTTTTTATCTTAATTCACTTTGTAATTCTCAATCACTCTGACGTTCAGCTGAAGCACTGAATCATGAATTCATCTTCTTATTTCGTTGAGTTCCGATTATCTGTTTGAATATAATTTCCAATCGTTTAATCGATTCAAGTGATACGTTTCATGATACGACCCGTTGAGGTTGTATCGGGATAGGGCACCACTTCAAGCGGGCGCTAGCTCCTTAAGATTAAGATTGGAGAACTAGAATATTATTGACTGAAAACTTATACGATTACATTGATTGTCATTGCTTAAATAGACTTGACGAAATCCTAAATACCCTAAACCTACAAACCAGGCTTGGGCCTAAACACTTATTCATGATAAAAATAAACACAAATCCTAGGCGTATCATTCCTCACTCCTTCAAAACCACCTTGCCCTCAAGGTGTTGTCTCGAAAAGCACTCTTAATTCCGGGATCCCATATTTTGAGTTGTGAATTTGCCACATGCAGATGATACTCAAAGCGCAAAATATGCCTAAACCAATGTTGGCACCGCTGTCCCGCAACCAGTTCAAGTATTCTTTGATAGTATATAACTTCATTACTTTGATCGGCTACATGTGTACAAAGTATAGTCCCCTTACCATAATCTTTCAATCTCCCATGCACCCACATTTTTACCAATGATTTCCATGCAACTTTCAATATTCCCCTATTTCCAAACATGACATATCTGCTATCTATCTTCATCTTATCTTTAGGTGTTGCTATTTGGTTCTTTAAACAGCCATAAGAATACCATTTGATAGCAAGTGGGCGGATATCCCCATTGTTATTGTTGTATTCAACATCAATCCCTGCTCCTTTCTTCTTTTTACTATAATCATCATAAGTCTCGACTTCTATTCCCGCCTCGGATGTGCTTGATCCCACGTTGAAATATTCTAAATTTCTCTTTTTCTCCACTGCCATGCTAGACTCGACAGAATTACGCAGCAACAAGCGACCCATATCTCCCTTTGTTGATGCATATTGAATTGTTTTAGTGAGTACCTCATGGGTTTCCAGTTGTGGTGGGTTAACAATAGGTTTAGGTGGTGTTGGCCGCAAAGGTGTGCTTTGAGCTTCCAACCTTGCCTCTGCGACACGAGCCAAAGAAAAAGCTTCACCCAGAGACATTGGTTTTGTCACCGACAGTTCGAGCTGTAGAGTGAGTTTTAGTCCCGAAATATAGAATGAAATCAACAGGTTGTCGGATATATTCATGACCCGATTCATTAGCTTCTCGAATTCACTTTGATACTCCGTGACCGAACCGGTTTGTAACAATTTAGATAAAGCCCCCTGCGGATCTTCATACTTCAAAGGTCCAAACCGATTTTTGACACTCTCTAAAAAACTATCCCAAGTCGTGATTAACTTGTTACGTGTCATCCAACGATGCCATTCCGCAGCATCTCCTTCAAGGTTAAACCCAATAATACGTAGCCGTTGTTCCTGTGTCGTTTCATGAAGATCAAAATATCCATTAATGACAAATATCCAACCATCAGGATCAGCCCCATTAAATTTTGGAATATCCAACCTCATCGCACGCGGTAACAGCATCCCATGATCACCGTCACCCCCATTCTGATTCGGGAGAAGTCCTCGAATCGCCTATAATTCGGCACGCAAAGTGTCAAACTGAAGCGTAAAAGCTGCGGTCTGTTGTTGTACCAGCTTCTCAGTCGTGTCTTGATGCTCTTTCAGCCATAACCGAACCATTTGTTCATCCATGATTGCAATGAAAACAATGAAATAGAAAATTCCGGCGATGAACAGTAGCTCCGGAATGAACAGTAATTCCGGCTATGAACAACACTTTTTTTTTTTTTTTTTTTTTTTTTAATTGGAACCCTAATTTGATAACCCTCAACGAGGACTCTCAATGAAAGCACCAATTGATACGACTCGTTGAGGTTGTATCGGGATAGGGCACCACTTCAAGCGGGTGCTAGCTCCTTAAGAATAAGATTGGAGAACTAGAATATTATTGACTGAAAGCTTATACGACTATATTGATTGCCATTGCTTAAATAGACTTGAAGAAACCCTAAGTACCCTAACTCTACAAACCGGGCTTGGGCCCAAACACTTATTCATGATAAACAAAAAACACAAATCCTAAGCGTATCATTTCATGTACCTGTTTTGTTATTCTCGTCAATGGAAAATTATAAACATTTTTGCTTGAATGTGAAAACGATTGAAAGTTTATGTCCAAATTATAAAGTTGTGCTCTATGCATCAATAAACTATCGATGAAAGGAAAACTACGATCGCCTATATGCCCAACACAGACAAAGAACCTTGGTATAGAAAATATCAACCAAATACTTTATGTGAACACTAACCTTGGTATGTGAAGACACCGTAAAATAGTGGAGCTCGTTTGATAAGTCACGATGAATACCATAATCTGAATGTACACAAAAGCACATCAAGTATCTGCAATACTTAAGTATAACAGTTAAGCAAAAACTAGCTAACGAGCACGACATCTGATCAGTAATTGAAAGAATTACTAATAATTCCGACTTAGATTACTAGTTATTTTCCAGAAAAGACTCAAAATGACACGTTTTTGCAAGAATGTGACATGTCAAGATAAGAATTATCAAATGAGATAACTTTTTGCCTTTTCATTTTCAAAAGTATCATCCAACGATACAAAATTACTTGTTCTGATCGACTATCCAATCAACTCGACTCTTCAATTTCTCACCTCTACTTTTTAGCAAGAGGTTAGTACAGTGCATGGGCAAGACATCGCTTTGATATCTAATCTTTAAGATAAGAGGGGAAGCTTCAATATAACAAGAATCCAAGGGAACTTGGAGCGATAATCTTTGCCCCCACAACTCATAGCAAACATTTATGGCTTTCAAACCACTAAGAGAACATGATATAAAGAAATCTTTGTTCTCCATTCTTGAATTTGTGCCCTACTTGTCCCTCTACAGTGAACACTTGTGTTTGTGCCACTTCTGTTTGAGCGCTTTCATACAATACAAATCACTAAACCATAAGGTACCACAACAATTGATGACCTACTCACAGTTCACCAAACCATCTTTAGTTTTTAATGCATCCCAATACACGGTTGCATATGTCATGCACCAAGAAGTTGTACATTTATAGACACTACTATTCACATATCTTCAACACATGGATCACAAGGATTACTATAAAAAGGCAAGCTTTAGTGCTTTACTCACACTTATCAACTATTCTACAGCTATCCTAAATCATTTCATGACACCACTCTTCTCTTCCTTGCCTTTTTTTATGCTTTTCATTTACTCTACTTCAACTTAAGATACACCTTTTATTGAAAAGAAGCTAATATAATAACTTGTATGTTATATATAAAGAGTTGTAATAACATTTGGACTTGTGGGTAGCGTTTTGATCTTGTTAGTATATAGTCTCTCAAAAAAAGCTTGTAACTTTACTTCAAGAATGTCCAAAACTATTCCCCTTCCATCCCATCCAAAGAAGCCGTTCCACCGTAGGAACGGCTCTGACGACCTTGATGTGTTTGAAGCCGCTCGTTACTTCTCGGGTGCCAATGAAAATATAACTGGCACCCACAATTACATCAATGGTGAAGCCACGATTTATAGTAACACTACGCAAAAGTATTGCATGAAACCTATTAGAAGAATGAGTCTTGACATGCCAAAACGTAAAGAAAACTCCATTCCGTTACAAGCTATGTTGATAGATCCCATGATGGTCAACAAAGAGAAGAAGTCTAAACAACCAAGCTCGCCAGGAGGGAAGTTGGCTCATTTCTTGAATTCACTCTTCAATCAAACATCTTCAAAGAAGTCGAAGTCCAAAACAAAGCCAGCAAAAGATGAAGATGAGAGTCTTGGTTGGAGAAGGAAGAGAAGAAGTAGCATTAGCCACTTTAGAAGTGGAAACACCAACTCTACCACCACAAACTCCACCGCGCCAACCGTTACGAGTGATTCAAGATCTTTATTTTCATCTTCATCAAGCTCAGGCTTTAGAACACCACCACCTTATCATATAGCACACACACCTACAAAATCCACAAGCTATAAAGACCAGAGAAGCTATTCCTATCTCAAGCCTTCTCCAACTCAAGTTACGAAAATTCCCAATAATGGAAACCTCAACAAGATTGAAAATTTCAATATCAAGAGTGATTTCTTAGATAAAAAAACGGGTTTTACAAACGGGCTTATGGAAAAAGTAAAGATTTTTGAAGATAAACAAGAAGATATTAAAGTGTATAAGAGGTTTATTCATGAAGATGATGGAGATAGTGATTCAAGTTCTGATCTTTTCGAGTTAACGAATTGTGATTTAGGTTATTGTTCAAGTGGTTTGCCTGTTTACGAAACCACTCGTATGAATAGCATCAAGAGAGGTGCACCAATCTCTAGCTAAGTGTGTGATCTCAGGTTTTAGTTCTTATATCCTAGCTTGTATGTTTTGCAACAAGAAACCCTAGTTATTTTAATTTGTATCATGTATTTACGTGTAGACTTTATTATGTTTATTACAATTT
>LBNU01027239.1:271922-287613 GCA_014162995.1 Artemisia annua | reverse complement strand
ATATATATATATATATATATATATATATATATATATATATATATATATATATATATATATATATATATATATATATATATATATATATGGTGGCCGGGCCGGGCAACTAATCGAGCAAGCTACTGATCAAACAAATAGATGTTATTACAAACTTTATATTTATAGGTCTTAGTTATATGTATTAAAAAGGATGAGTTAGGTTGGACAAATTTTGGAAAAATGGTTAGTATTGATGTTAAAGCACGGCCGTTCATGAAGTTTTCCCTGGCCGAAAATATATAACGAGGCCGTTCGAAAACTAATGTCATATAAAAAGCGTCATTGTTTTAATTATAAGATATAATCCAAACTAATGTCATATAAATGTTGTATATATGCGTGCATGCATATAATTGTTAAAGGGACAAATTTTGGGTCCTCTAACATTTTTGATGCTTTCGGTCGCCCACCTCGCCTACCCTCAAAGACGGCTTTGTGTTAAAGCATAATTCGAGCTTTTTAGTCCACCATTCATTAATAATATGTTATCAGCTATTACACATTATAGTACTAAACATGATTATATGGTTCCAGTATTTGGGTGTTTCCAAAGATACATATACAACAGCTTGGGAAAGATTTTATTAAGGTGATAAGGCGCTTCCGAAATTGATGGTTTCATCCCACGTGGTTGCAACTCTTCATTTATTTCTTTAATCCCCCCAAAAAAGGATCCCATCGACATCAATGATTTTAAACCCATTAACCTAATTGGTTATCAATACAACGTTATCGCTAAGGTTCTCGTTAATAGACTTCAACAAGTGGTCCATTCGGTAATTAGTGAAGTTCAAACGGGATTCGACACCATTGAGGGTTTTTTTTATTTTTTATTTTTTATTTTTTATTTTTTTTAGCTAGTAAACTTTGAGTGGTAACTGATATTATAGAACCGAGTTATGGCTAGGTTGCTAATGGTTCAAGGGAAGTTGATCTAAGCTAGAGTATCTTTACTTGGAATAAGGTTTGAGTTTTAGCGTGTATTGTTGTTATACTCAAATGGAAACTATAAACATTTTTGCTTGAATGCGAAAATAGTCTAACAATAAAAATGTTGCTCTTCATGCAGAAACAAACTATCGATGAAAGGAAAACTACAATCGTCTATACGCCCAACACAAACGAAGAACCATGCATGGCGTAGAAAATATCAACCATGTATATGATATATACTTAATGTGAACACTAAACTTGGTATGTGAAGACATCATAACATAGCGGTGCTCGTTTGATCATAAGTCACGCCAGTACGCCACAATCTGAACACAAAAGCACATGCATGAAGTATCCGCAATAATAAGGTATAACCAATGTTGCAAAAATCATAAATCGATAGTCGGGCGGTCGACCACCCTGCAGCAATTAATCGGCCAAGGCGGAATTAATTGGTGATTAATCGGATTGGAATTTTCTGCAAGTTTTGGGTATTTCTGGAGACCAAACTAAAGATCTTAACTAATTCCAAACCTACTATATTTTCATACCTCAATAAAAGGCTTCAATTCTGATTATGAGCCAATTGTGCGTTATAAGTAAAATAAACGATTCCCAAATTAAGCAGAATGCCTAAATTATTTATTTTTTAAAAGTTGATCGATTAGTCCGATTTGGCCGATTAGTCCGAATTTTTACCGATTTGGCCAATTTTTTATCGATTCGGCCGATTTTTGAGTGATTAGTGGCTGATTTTTGCCTAAGCCGATTTTTTCTACCAATTTTCAAAAATCAACAAGGTATAAGGCCGATTACCGATTAATCGACCGCTTAGGCCGATTTTTGCAGCATTGGGTATAACAGTAAAGCCAAAACCAAGGACCACAATATACTTATCATTAATCGAGAGAATTACTAATATTCTATTGAAAATTTTGGTGTAAAGTTTTGTGAATGAGATATCAGGTCTCAGAGATGATTAGAATGAAAATTGAGAAAAATGAAATTAGGTGATAATCATATGATCACTTAGTAGTATCATGTGATTATAGTTTTGTGACTTATGATTATATGTTAGACCCAATTCAAAAGTTAGATCGGCTGTAATAGACGACCGAGTCTTGGAGACCTAAGACGTGTCGTCCTTTATTACGGTGCTCTGGAAGCACGCGTCTTCAATGAAGAAAATTGAGGACTCGGTCAATGCAAATACCGAGTCGTGAGTGTGTGTTTTGTGTGTGTGTGTGTGTTTTGATGGGGTATATATGTATTTAAGTGTGATATATTTTACATTAAGTTGGAGGCGACGTTGGTTGTAGAGAGAGAAAGCTGATATGACGGTGGTAACTGCGATCTTGAGGTCTACTTATTACATCCCATTTTAGCCCCAATTGTGTATTAAACTTTCAATTATGGTTTGGTAATATCTACATTATGATCACTTAATTTGGTGTCAATTTAGTGATAACGAACTTAAACTAGTTTAATTGTGTATTAAACTTGTTTTTAATACTTATAACTCCTTTGGGGTTATAAGACAAACACCATAAATCAGGTTGACGATGACCAAGAAGTGATATACACACTTTTCAGCTTCATTTCAGTAAAAAAGACTTAATCTTTGTTTTCTTTATAGAAAACAAATAAGTACTCCAATGAGAATTTCAGGCATAACGTCAAGTGCGACAATACAACTGCTTAGATTGTTGTACCTTGAGAAACAAACGGCGAATATATTTTAAAAGAATCGAGGCAAACACCTCTCAATCATGCTCTTGAATTTGGTTTCATTTACTTTTTGTCTTGTTTTTGATAAAAGTTTGTATTCGTAAATTCCATTTACCAATTTCAGCTTATCTAAATTACCATTGTATTGTATCGTTAGTAACTTAGTATCAATTCAGATTCAGATAATTTCCTACATATTCATTATTGTACGACTTAGATTACAAGTTATTTTCCTAATAAGACATAACATGACATGATTTTGCAAGAATGTGACGAGATAAAAATTTTCATATGAGATAACATTTTGCCATTTTCAAAAATATCATCCAATAATACAAAATTATTCGTTTTGATTGACTATCCAATCAACTAGACTCTTCAATTTATCACCTCTAGGTTTTTTTTATGGCACCCTTCCCTTTACACACGCGAGAGGAAACCCATATCGCCCTAGACAAGACTCGAACTTGAGACCTTGCCTAGGAAGGTAAAACCTCCATACCGCTAGACTAGAGGCCCTTTGGTTATCACCTCAAGTTTTTAGTAAGGGGTTAGTACATTGCATGAGCAAGACATCACTTTTGATATCTAATCTTTAAGATAAGAGGAG
Organism: Artemisia annua; assembly: GCA_014162995.1. Taxonomy (NCBI): domain Eukaryota; kingdom Viridiplantae; phylum Streptophyta; class Magnoliopsida; order Asterales; family Asteraceae; genus Artemisia; species Artemisia annua. The sequence goes on along the minus strand of LBNU01027239.1, from coordinate 284,303 downwards.
AAGCTTCAAAATAACAAGAATCCAAGGGAACTTGGAGCAATAATCTTAGCCCCCACAACACATAGCAAAAATTTATGGCTTTCAAACCACTAAGAGAACATGATATAAAGACATCTTTGCTCTCCATTCTTGAATTTCCACCCTACTTGTCTCTTTACATTGAACACTTATGTTTGTTCCTTTTCTATCGGAGCCCTTTTATACAATACAAAGTTACAAACCACCATAACCACCACAATTGATGACCTACTCACAGTTCACCAAACCATCTTTAGTTCTTAATGCATCCCAATACAAACTTGTATATGTCATGCATAAAAAGTTGTACATATATAGACACTACTATTCACATATCTTGAACACATGGATCACAAGGATTACTATAAAAGGCAATTTTTAGTGCTTTACTCACACTTATCAACTATTCTACCACCATCCTAAATCATTTCATGACTCCACTCCTCTCTTGCCTTTTTTATGCTTTTCATTTACTCTACTTCAACTCAAGATACACCTTTTATTGAACAGGAGCTAATATAATAACTTGTACCTTATATATAAAGACTTGTAATCTTGTTAATTTGTTAGTATAGAGTCTCTCAAAAAAAGCTTGTAACTTTAGTTTAAGAATGTCAAAAAATATCCTACTTCCATCCCATCCAAAGAAACCGTTCCATCGTAGGAACGGCTCTGGCGAGCTTGATGTGTTTGAAGCCGGTCGTTATTTCTCGGTTGCCAATGAAAATATAATTGGCACCCACAATAACATCAATAGTGAAGCCACGCTTTATAGTAACACCACACAAAATTATTGCATGAAACCTATTAGACGAATGAGTCTTGACATGCCAAAACATAACGGAAATTCCGTTCCTTTACAAGCTATGTTGATAGGTCCCATGATGATTAACAAAGAGAAGAAGTCCAAGCAACCAAGCTCACCAGGAGGAAAGTTGGCTCATTTCTTGAATTCACTCTTTAATCAAACATCTTCAAAAAAGTCAAAGTCGAAAACAAAGCCAACAAAAGATGAAGATGAAAGTCCTAGTGGTTGGAGAAGGAAGAGAAGAAGTAGCATTAGCCACTTTAGAAGTGGAAACACCAACTCTACCACCACAACGACATCCACCGCGAACACCATTATGAGTGATTCAAGATCTTTATTTTCAACCTCCACAAGCTCAGGTTTTAGAACACCACCACCTTCTCACATAGCACACACACCTACAAAAACCACAAGCTATAAAGACCAAAGAAACTACTCATATCTCAAGCCTCCACCAGCTCAAAGCACAAAAACTCCTATTAATGGAAACCTCAACAAGATTGAAAATTTCAATATCAAGAGTGATTTCTTAGATAAAAAGACGGGTTTTACAAATGGGCTTATGGAAAAAGTAATGATTTTTGAAGAAAAACAAGAAGATATTAAAGAGTATAAGAGGTTTATTAATGAAGATGATGGAGATAGTGATTCAAGTTCTGATCTTTTCGAGTTAACGAATTGTGATTTAGGTTATTGTTCAAGTGGTTTGCCTGTTTACGAAACCACTCGTATGAATAGCATCAAGAGAGGTGCACCAATCTCTAGCTAAGTGTGTGATCTCAGGTTTAAATTCTTAGATCTAGCTTGTTTTGCAAGAAAAAACCCTAGTTAACTATTCACTAGCTTTGTATCATATATTTACATGTAAAATTATATTATGCTTATTTGCAATTCATTACTTAAGTGCTAGCTTTAGAAGCTATTCCTCTAGATACTAAAATTGATATATATGTACGTCTTAACTCGCCACGCAACTTTAACAGTGTATCATGATCGAGCGTGCCATTGAATATATATGTGGTAGCACGGGCAAATTAAACTGATCAAATTAAACTGATCGAGCAAGCTAGAGCTGAGATCGAACAAACGGATGTTATTATACAAACTCGATATTTAAAGGTCTTAGTTATATGTTGTACAAAGAATGATTAGCTGGACTAATCTTGGAGAAAATGGTTTATTTAGATGGGTGTAGCATAATTCGAGCTTTTTAGTCCACCATTCATCAATGCTGTAATATAGATATATAACAACTTGGCATGTTTATGTGACGTTAAATTTTATTTATAAAATTACTTAGAAAGAACATTGATTATATAGGGTTCTCACAAGATTAATACATGTCAAAAAGGAGAAATGATCACTCCCATGTGAACTCCCATCATTTTGACTTCGATTTTTGTCATACTTTGGCAACTTATTTACGTACTCATTATCTTAATCATACGTAATTTGAGCTTACGTTTTAATCAATATCTAGCCTTAAATTTTAAGTATTTTTGACATTATATTATTTAGTGGACATTGCAATGAAGACTACATAGTCATATGTGTTTGATGAAAACTATTGTCGTTAATTAACTCATTATATAAAAAGCCTAGTGATAGATTCAAAAACACTTTTAGGTTTCTCAAAAGTGTAACTCGAACTATATCAAAAGTAGATATGATCACCGTGATTGACTCAGAATATGAATATGTGTGTGGCTAAAAAACAGGTAGGTAGTCTAATAATTTATGCATATGGGTTTGTGGTTAGACCAAATGATGCTCATGCATGCACCCGACTGGGTCCGGTCAGCTTCACCTAATTAAGCCCAAAATCCGAACCAAGTGCCTGGAGGGTCCAACCTATTCTTCTAATACACCTCATAACTCCAATAAACTAATTATAATTCATTGATTCGGGTCAACTTATAGATATCAGAAGCTAAGATTCTTAGATGTAGAGTATGATTAAAGAAAAACTTTGGCACGTACATAGATTGCCACATTATGTCATGACATTCCATATGGTTAGAAACAAAGAAAAGTTAGGATTATGCTGTAAAGCTTTAATTTTTATACTCGTATTCGAAAACAAAGTACTATTCGAGTATCTTTCCGGTTTCAACAAAAAACCATCATGGAAGGATTCTGGGAGTATCTTTCCGGTTTCAACAAAAACCATGATAGTAGGATTCTGGGAGCCCGGGACTTTTGACTTGTAAAATACTCAAATGTCTAGTCTCCAACCGATGTGAGTTGTTATATATGCGGCTGACTTGTTTTTACGTTCTAGATTCAGATCGTAAACTGTAAATATATATACCTCTGCTATAATATAAACTTGAAACCAGGATTATCTAAGCTGACTTGCTAGTATGGTATATACAGTTTTTGGTTGAAACCGTGAAAGCTTATTGTTATAGGTAGTCGATGTGACTGGTTGTTGGCAGTGTTAAAAAAGAAATTGATTGTTATGTGGGCACGGTGATGGTGTGACCACATTGTGACCAATTAATGTAACACAAGTCGTACACATAAGGTAAGTGAATGCTCATTTTTGGGTTGTCGATGTATCACACATTTGTCGGCTTGAGTTCAATCGTTATATATGTACATTGAATTTGTATAATAGACTTCGTACCCCATAAGTCTTTTTGGGCATTTTTTTGTTATGAGATTCAGTACATACGTCACTTATACCTAGCTCAGACGAGGTTGGGTATTGTTTTTGTTGTACGCTTAGTTCATATGTTGTAATCACATTAAAATCTAAAATGTTCTTATAACACACCACATTGTCATTAATTTTCGATTAAAAGAAGTAACTTTGACCACATTGTGAGTTTATCTGTCATAATTAATGAAGTTACATTTTTGTACTAAGGGGGTGGCAATGGTGATGCACCATGATTCATCTTTAACCAATCAAATGTGGCCAACATATTTCATAATTTACCATGCCTCTCCTTCATTTTTAGTGGCATTCATGATGCAAAAAATTTAATGGGGCAACGTTCGAAAATTTAACAGGGCAACGTTCGAAAATTTAATGCTCGCCTCTATACCGAATCGGTATCACATACCGAATTGCATGCCGTTTGATCCATGCCGAAGGACTGGTAATGGGCGATGCCGAGCGGCATCCGTTGCCGAGGCTTGATGCCGAATCCATTGCCACCCCCCTAACGTCAATGAAGACTTTTAAATTAAATAGTTTACCGCAAAACTAATAGGGAGTAAAAGTCAAAGAAGACTTTTTTAGGTGGTTTCTGGTTAAGCTTTAAAAGAGCAAATGGTATGTTAAAATCATTATTGCTTCCTCATGGTACATCATTGTCATCTCACCTTTTATCTTTCATATTGTAAGAAATTTTGTCCGTGTTATATTTTATTGTAATACCGTCAGAGGAGGTTTCATGGTCCAACCTTTTATTAGGTATATATTTTGTAGATGTTCAGAAAAAAAAGGTTGTAAATGGTCACAAGAGGTATCGTGGTCCAACTTTATTAGGTATGTATATATTTTATAGATGTTTAAAAAAAGAAAAGAAAAGAAAAAAAGAAAAGAAAAAAAAGAATGTTGTAAATAGTACAAAGATATTCCAATTAAGCAGCATAAGAACTCACATTCTTTAGGTAATCTTGAGAAAACCTCATTCATTTACGTTTACCTTTTGTTAAAAGTTGTATTCTACTTGACAAACTTATGAACCTTCAGGGGGTTAATATGTAAGTTTTTTATTACTAACTATAACTTTGAGTTGTGTTTGTGTTGTTTATGTTTGTGCAGAGTGCTAAGTGAAACATGTGTGTATATAAGCTCGCATCCAGAGCTAGGGCTTCATAACTTGTCTTTATCTCTCACAATCAAAACACGCAGTCATATTCTCTCTCAAAGTTGTAGTGGTTTCTTTCATTGTTTCTGGGTTTTATTCATAACTAGTTTAGCAGATCATCTTGATCTGCAGGTTTAGGTATTGGTTTAGTTTGTGGTAGAGTGTGAGTTGTTGTATTTGGTTGCACTCATTAGGAGGATAACCATTATTTCTTTCTTGTATTGTACTTGGCTTGCATCCGTTTGGGGACAAGTCTTCGGTGTTTATTGTTGTAATAAAAGAAAAATCACCAAGATGTGGTTGGTTGGGTGATAATTTTAGTTGTTCTGTGCCATTTTAACATGGTATCGAGCTCTACGTTCTGATCGGTTGACTTCTTGGTGGATCTTGGTTTTAGGGTTTTTGTTGATTCAACGGTTTCTGTGTTGGATCTTGTTGGTTCTTGGGTTAATTAGTTGGTTTAGGCTTTAATTCAAGAATTAAGGTTTTTTCTTGAAACCCTAATTTTTGGGGGTTTTGGGTTTTTTGGTTGATTAAGAGTGTTTGGAAGTGGTTAATCGCAGTATTGACGGGTTATTGTGGTTTCTTGGCACTTTGGTGACGAAACCCTAATTTGACATTTGGGGGTTTTGTTGATCCGGTGACTCTGTGGTGTTTGGGCTTGGTTCTTGGTTTCAATAGCTCTAGACTAAGTGAATCTAGGGCTGTTGTGTTGTCTTCCGTTGCCTGCTTGGCCATTATAGCACTGTAAGTTGACTTTCTCCTTTAAGAATCCATTATTTTAGTAAGAGTGGGTGCAAACGGGCAGATTAACATCTTGACCTGCCAACTTGATTGGTACGGAAACCTGCTCTGGTCTGTCCCAATCTGCTCTGCTGGATAATTGGAGTTTCTTGGGTGTGAGTTTTTTCTTTATTGTGTCTAGGTCGTTGGAGGATAGGAATTATTGGGATTGGAAGTTGAGAATTGTTGGTGTTGTTGATTCTATTTGTAGGTTACATTGTTTGTTTTTGTTTATCTGTTTTAGTTAGTTATTGGTTGGTTTTAATTTGTTAGTTTGTTTAGTTGGTTGCTCTGGTTTTTCTTGGTTGCTGTTCTTGTTCTTTGCTTACTGTTTTTGTTATCTGTGTGCTTGTTTGTTTTACATCATGGCTATTATAATTAGTAGTTTGGATCAGAGTAACCCTCTGCATCTGCATCCTAATGACTATAATTGTGCTTCTATTGTGACCATTAAATTGTATGGTGTTGTGTTAGGTCTGATTATGCTGCTAGTCCCCTTTTAGAGGCACAGTGGGATAGGTGTAATGCTGTTGTCTTGAATTGGGTGTTAACTTCTTTAACTCAGGATGTTTATCTTGGTCATGTTTTCTCTGATAATGCTTCTGTTGTGTGGAAAGATTTAAAAGATACTTATGACAGGATTGATGGGTCTGTTGTGTTTAACTTGCTTCAGAAAATTAATAGTTTTAAACAAGGTGGTTTACCTGTTTCTGAGTATTATCATAAGTTGAATTCTCTTTGGAGAGAATTTGACATTCTTACTAAACTTCCTGATTGTAGTTGTGAGGCTAGACAAGAATTAATTGATCATGGTAAATTGTTGAAACTTATGCAGTTTCTTATGGGTCTTGATGACATCTATCAGCCCATAAGAAGCAATATCTTAACTAGGGAAGTCCTTCCTAAAGTTAAGGATGCATTTGTGATTGTATCTAGGGAAGAATCCCACAGAAGGATTCCTACCACTTCTGTGAAATCTGAGAAGGCTCAGGTGTCTGCTTTTGTCTCTAAAACTAATGATAATAAGAATGCTAATTGGAAAAGAAACACTGGTAACTGGAATAATAACTCTGCTAATAATAATAGGGGGAATTATGATAGTTTGCTGTGTACTAATTGTGGTTTAAAGGGACATACTGTTGATAGGTGTTTTGAGATCATTGGATATCCTCCAGGATTCAAAAAGAATCCTAATCTAAAACCTGTTTTCAATAAAACCAATGATCCCAAAAACACCAATGTGGCTAATAATGTTGTTAAAAATGGAACCGGTACTCTGTCTTTTACTAATGAGCAGGTCATGAAGTTAATGAGTCTTCTAAATGAGAAACCTAGCACTGCTCATGCCAATATGGCAGGTAGTAGTTCTTGTTCTTTTTTTTAACTGCAGTGTGGTTTTTAATCAAAACTTTTATAAGTTTTTTTTTGCCAATGTTAAACTTAATGGTGTGAATTATAATTTTGGTTGGATCATTGATTCTGGAGCTAATCAACACTTGACTAATAGTTCTAAAGATATGTTTAATTTGATTGATATTTCTGAATTAAAACTTACTGTTGGACATCCTAATGGTACTTTGGCTAATATTACTCATGCGGGTAACTTGAGGTTAAATAAGGATGTGGTTTTGTTTGATGTTCTTGTGGTTCCTGAATATTGTGTTAGTTTAATGTCTGTCAATAAATTGATAAAAGATAGTAAACTAAATGTGGGGTTTGATGAAACCACTTGTTATATTCAGGATTTGAGAAAGCAGAAAGTGCTGGGGACTGGTAGTGAATATGGTGGTCTTTACTTGTTTGATAGAAGTTGTGGTATGTCTGCTAATGTTGTTAAGAGTGAATTTTTTGTTTGTTTTGTCTCTAAAGAAATATGGCATAATAGATTGGGTCACCCTGCTAACCAAGTGTTAAAAATGCTTAAAAGTTCTCTTAAATTGACTAATATTGATCATAATGGTCCTTGTGATGTATGTCACAAGGCCAAACAAACCAGAGATTCTTTTGTTTTAAGTGAACATAAATCTAAAATGTTTGGTGAATTAATTCACCTTGATGTTTGGGGGCCATATAAAGTTGTTAGCAGGGAGGGCTATAGATATTTTTTGACTGTAATTGATGATTATAGTAGGTCTGTTTGGGTGTATTTGCTTAAGAGGAAAGATGAAGTTTTTTATATGTTCATAAGTTTCTTTAATATGGTTTTAACAGAGTTTGATAAAAAGATTAAAGTTATCAGATCTGATAATGGAACAGAATTTGTTAACAATAAAATGAGTGAGTTTTTAAACACTATGGGTATTATTCATCAAACCACTGTAGCATATACACCTCAGCAAAATGGGATTGCTGAAAGGAAACATAGACATTTGCTCAATGTGGTAAGAAGTCTTATGTTTCAGGAGGGGATACCTCTTGTTTTCTGGTCTGAGTGTATTTTAACTCCTACATATTTGATTAACAGGTTACCTTCCTCTGTTCTGAATGGAAATCACCTTTTTCTATGGTATATGGTAGGGAACCTAGTCTAGTTCATCTAAGAAGTTTTGGTTGTTTATGTTTTGCCACTATTCTAAAAGATGTTGATAAGTTTTCTGAAAGGTCTGAAAAATGTGTTTTACTTGGCTATGCTAGTGGAAAAAAGGCTTATAAATTGTTAAGTCTTGAAAATAGGTCTATTTTGTACTCAAGAGATGTAAAATTTTATGAAACTGTTTTTCCTTTTAAGATGGGTCAAAATAGTCTTCCTGTTTTTGAAAATGATTCTGAAGTAACTAACTTAAACTTTTTTGATTCTGTTGAGTCTGAAACAACCAAAACTTCACCTCCCAATGATGAAAACTTAAATAATAATATGTCTCATCCTGAAAATACATCTGTTTCTAGTAGAGAGGGTAATGTGCATCATTCAGGGTCTGGAGGCAACTCTAATGAGCCTGGAAATGAACAGATACCTCAATCAGTGCCTCATGTTAGCCATCACCCTGAATTTGATGATTCACACATTGCAATTCCCTTAGATGATCAAAATCATTCTGAGGGAAATGTTTTCCAAAATCAAAATCAGGTTCATGATTTTCCAAGTCAATCAGTGGAAGGTAGCACTAGAAAGTCTGCTAGAGTGTCTAAACTGCCTGAGAAATTGAATGATTTTGTGCTTGATAATAAGATTAAATATGGTTTACATAGATATGCTAATCATGATGTGCTTACTATTGAGAATTATTGTTTTGTTTTTAATTTGAATAAGTCTAGTGAACCTACTTCTTTTGAAGAAGCTTCTAAGAATATTCATTGGATTAATGCAATGATTGATGAAATGAAAGCTTTATATGAAAATGGTACTTGGGAAGTTGTTGAGTTACCTTGTGGAAGGAAAGCTATTGGTTGTAAGTGGGTATTTAAAATTAAGTATCAATCATCTGGTGAGGTTGATATATATAAGGCTAGGTTAGTAGCCAAAGGGTTTGGCCAAAAAGAGGGCATTGACTATGAAGAGACCTTTAGTCCTATTGTTAAGGTGGGTACTGTTAGGTGTTTGATTAGTTTGGCTGTTCAAAATAATTGGAAAATGTTTCAATTAGATGTTAACAATGCTTTTCTTTATGGTGACTTGAATGAAGAAGTTTATATGTTACCTCCTCCAGGTTTCTTTAAGGAAGGAGATAACAAGGTGTGTTTGTTAAAAAAATCTTTGTATGGCTTGAAACAAGCTCCCAGACAGTGGAATCATAACCTGACTGAGGCCTTATTTGAAGCAGGTTTTGAACAATAAAAAAATGATTATTCTTTGTTTGTTAAAACAAAAGGTGAATCTGTTTTGTTCTTGCTGGTCTATGTTGATGATTTAGTCATCACTGGCAATAGTGAAACAGAGATTGAAAGTTTCAAAGTTTTTCTAAAGAATAAGTTTAAAATTAAAGATTTGGGGGAGTTGAAATATTTTTTGGGTATTGAAGTTTTAAAAACCAAAGATGGTTTATGTCTTAACCAAAGAAAATATTGTCTTGAATTACTTCATGAGTTTGGTTTGTTGGCTTGTAAGCCTGTTATGACTCCATTACCTGAAAACATTGTTTTGGCTCACAAAGAGTCTGATGATGATAAATACTTGAAAAACATTACTAGCTATCAAAAGCTTGTAGGAAAGTTGATATATTTGACCATGACTAGGCCTGATATTGCTTATGCTATTCACTGTTTAAGCCAACATATGCATGCTCCTTTACAATCTCATTTTAACTTGGGTTTGAGGGTGCTGAGATATCTTAAGTTGGTACCTGGAAGTGGTATTGGGTTTAGTAAAAGTCAAACTGGTTATAATGTTGTAGCCTATTCTGACTCTGATTGGGCTAACTGTCCTGTTACCAGAAGGTCAGTATCTGGTTATTGTGTTTTTGTTAATGGGAATTTGGTTTCTTGGAAAAGCAAGAAGCAGGCTACATTGTCTAGGTCTTCAGCTGAGGCTGAATACAGAGCAATGGCTTCTACTACTTGTGAAGTGATGTGGGTTGTTAAGGTCTTGAAAGACCTTGGTGTTACTGAAAATTTGTTGCCAGTTGAGCTGTGTTGTGACAATAAGTCAGCTATTCAGATAGCTGCTAATCCTGTTATGCATGAGAAAACCAAGCACTTTGATATTGATGTGCATTTGGTTAGAGAAAAAGTTGCTTCTGGGTTGATCAAAACTGTCAAAGTTGACTCTAAAAGTCAAACTGCTGATGTTTTGACTAAAGCCCTTGGTTCTGTACAACATAGTTCTATGGTTAGAAAGTTGGGCATGGTTAATCTTTATGCAGGTTCATCAGTTTGAGAGGGGGTGTTAAAAGTTATATTCTACTTGACAAACTTATGAACCTTCAGGGGGTTAATATGTAAGTTTTTTATTACTAACTATAACTTTGAGTTGTGTTTGTGTTGTTTATGTTTGTGCAAGGTGCTAAGTGAAACATGTGTGTATATAAGCTCGCATCCAGAGCTAGGGTTTCATAACTCGTCTTTATCTCTCACAATCAAAACACGCAGTCATATTCTCTCTCAAAGTTGTAGTGGTTTCTTTCATTGTTTCTGGGTTTTATTCATAACTAGTTTAGCAGATCATCTTGATCTGCAGGTTTAGGTATTGGTTTAGTTTGTGGTAGAGTGTGAGTTGTTGTATCTGGTTGCACTCATTAGGAGGATAACCATTATTTCTTTCTTGTATTGTACTTGGCTTGCATCCGTTTGGGGACAAGTCTTCGGTGTTTATTGTTGTAATAAAAGAAAGATCACCAAGGGGTGGTTGGTTGGGTGATAATTTTAGTTCTTCTGTGCCATTTTAACACCTTTTTTATAATGACAACTGACATTTTTTCACTAAAATGTATCACACAGTCGTACACTTTAGATAAAAGAAAAAGGAAAAATAAAAGCTTACGAGTGATTAAAACCATGAACAAAGCCGGCTGTCTGACATAGGGGTGAGCATCGGGACGAATCCCGACCCGTCCCGACTAATCCCGATATCGACAACGGGGAAAAACCCAAACTGACTCCCGACCCGATAATGTTCCCGACTCGTCCCGAATCCCGATAGTGGTCCCGAATCGTCCCGAATCTTGATTTTGACTGTGTTTTCTCGGGACCGTCCCGACTCCCGACCCGACCCGAATCCCGATTACCAGGGAAACGCAAACCGAATCCCGACCCGATTACAGTCGGATCGGTATCGGGAAGGGAGTCGGGTGTCGGGATCGGGACGGGAGTCGGATGTCGGTCGGGATTGCTCACCCCTAGTCTGACAACCCCTTACAAAATATCCTATATGCTCTAAACCGGTGCTTATACTTTTAATAAAGTAGGGGGTGTTTATTAAATTAAGTGGTTTGAATTAAGCAGAAAAGAAGACACCTCCCTTAAGTATCGTAACAAAGTAACAAAAGCTTTAATTTAGGGGTAACATTAGGGGGTTCATCCGTTCGGTTATCGGGTTATTCGGTTCAGTTAGTTCGTTTAAAAATATTTTTGGGTCAAACAGAAAATCGAACCGAACCGAATTCAAATTTGATTCAACCGAACCGAAAACGGAACCGAATAACCGAAAATCGAACCGAATAACCTGAATTACATAATTTAATTATTTTTCATTTAATTATATATATTTTTAGCACAAATTTTTTTCAAGCTCAAATAATGTTATATCTATACTAAAAAAGAGTTTTAATATAAACATCTATCTTGACGAAGAAAGAAACTAGACTTGAGAAGATAAGTAAATGCCTTCAAAAGCTTGAAACATACCCAACATCCGGCATTCGACTATCATTAAAATTTGACTTCAAAACTAAAAACCTTCTAACAAAGCTAGATNGTGACAACTTCAATAGATCTAGTTGGTTTAGTTTATAATTCTTGTTTCCTATTGATTCTTGTTTTGATTGAATGTTCCATCGATGTTAGGCTTAAGAAAATTGGCCAACCTCCTTTATGGTAACGTGCTTGAACGTCTTAAGAAACATGTAGTCGAGGCATACTAGGCTATTAAGGTAGTATTTAACGCATGAGCCACTGTTTACAATCTCTATGGTTATGTAGTGCATGGCATAGGAGGAGATAAGAGCTCATAGAATTGGAGAGATATGTATGCCATTCCATGAGTTATTAGGAATACACCCGTCAATTAAAACAAGGTTTACAGTCAATAGGTAGAATTTGATAGCTAGCAAGGAGTAATACATCATAGGTAGACATGCTTCACTTCCCTTGTAGAACCGTAGTTTAGTTTCCTACACATTAGTTCAAGTAGTAGCTCTTGGGTTAGTTGACTAGCAACTAATTCTGCCCACTCTTCCAATACCCGAAATTTTACTTGCTTTCCAGAAAACAACAAAAATACAAAAAGAATCATCCCTCATCTCTAGACCTAGTAGATAAATTTCAATCCTAACGAACACTATTCTTTGAGTTGAA
>LBNU01027239.1:239098-264778 GCA_014162995.1 Artemisia annua | reverse complement strand
TAAGGAATGATTTGGCGTTTCATTATGTGTGATTTGCTGAGATTATGGACTAATTTGAACGAGATTTATGGGTTACCAAATCACAATTTGAGTCTTTCCAAAATTGTGTGTAATTATCCTTTTATATAATTTGTACAAAGTTTTAAATATTATGGCTAGGAAATAATTTAGGCGTGGCATATTTAACATGTTTTGGGCTTTTACATTATTTTGGACTTAACAAATTATATTGGATCAAATTTTTGGGCCTTGGTAAAATATAAAATTTATTTGGCGATTTATATAATTTTTATTTAATTTATATAGTTATTATTTTAACTTATATAGTTTTTTTTGTTTTTTTTTTAAATTTTTAGAATCCAAGGGTATTTTAGTAATTTTCTCAAGATGAAAATTTTAGGTATTACAAAAATCGTCGCCGTGCGTCCCTCCTCAAGTTTTTTTAGGCCGAATGCTTCCTTTGACCCGTTTTTCGTCGGTCAACGCCGTTGCATTCCGTTACAATCTGTCTTTAGCGCAAGGGCATGCTAGTCTTTTCTTAATTACCGTGTAGCAACTATGTATTACTTCCACATGTCATATCCCTCTTCCCGCCCCATAAACACCTAGACGGCCTTTTTATTCGTCCCAAAACCTTCGTTACAAGAATTATCACAATTCACAAACCATCATTACATGTTTATGTGATATTATTCGTAATTTCAAAACATGGATTTTACTTTATGGAAGGTAAGAAGTGATCCAGGTTATCGAGTTGAGGATACTGATGACGTATAGTCCGCACTCGGGTCACGAACCCGGCCAATGGACATTACTAATGCCCAAGTCCATCACGCGTGGGCTATCATGATGGATTTGGGCTAATGGATACTACTACACTCAGGCCCATCACGAATGGGCTATCACGATAACGGTTTGGGCTCACGAAAGTCCAAACTCAAACCCAAAGTTATTTATGGCCTTGATATATGATATCTCTTATTTATGGGATAAGGATCAAGAGGCTAGATAATTACGGGATACGCCGAAGAGTGACGAACACGAAACCTACAAGGATTTCATATATATATAAAGGGCATCACGGCTCTCATGTAGGTATCATCTAATAACCCTAACTCTTCAATAAAACCCTAAAACCGATTACTTACTCTCACGCCGGAGGATAATCGTGGGAAACAATCCCAAGATAAGCCTAAAGGTGTTTTCTTGCTTTCTNCCTACAAGGATTTCATATATATATAAAGGGCATCACGGCTCTCATGTAGGTATCATCTAATAACCCTAACTCTTCAATAAAACCCTAAAACCGATTACTTACTCTCACGCCGGAGGATAATCGTGGGAAACAATCCCAAGATAAGCCTAAAGGTGTTTTCTTGCTTTCTTAGTGCGCAGGCCACAACATCAAGGTTCAATTGATACGAGAACGAGAGTCCAAATAAGGAACGCCCAACTTTTGTATCAATAAGTGGTGCCATCCGTGGGACCCTACACTAAGAACTCTACTAAGGATGACAAATCGGCAAAGTGATTCGACCCCTAACCAGGCCTCTAGGACAACCAGTGCGCAAAGAAACCAAGAGTCAGGCCCAAACCTGGTTCTCTCGACCATGGGACCACCCACGAGAACCACCCAGGCCACTACAACAACTACTAGCGCAGAGGATGCACTGCGCACTCTTTTCACTCCCCTACCCGCGCTGGAAATCACCCCCATCGAGGCGCCACGCGCGCCTCCTCGACGCAGGGGTCCTGATTTTGAGACAGACATCCGTGCGCTAGAAGGAGTCACGCCTGAATTAGCGCCAAGTGACTTCGTGTCTCAGAACTATGAAGCCTTGGCTGCCCTTATGCGGGAGGAAGAAAGAAGAAGGTCAAATCGGGGCCTGCAAGCCCGGCTCGACTTCGACCCGGAGAATGAAGCATCCCCACCAAGACACCGAAGGGAAAGGCGCGATAGTCGCCGACCCCCAGTGTTTGCTAGGGTCGGAAGGAGAGCCGTACCGGACGAAGCGACTGACTCGCAGTACAGGGAGGAGCACGAAGGCGATGGACGGCGTACTAATGTCCACGCTAGGCTTGGCCGTCCCAGGGTTCATGATAGACTAGGACGACAACGCTCCCCTAGTGAAAGCCCTTCCAACTCGGATTCTGAGGATAGCCGACGCAAGCGTCGCAGAATAGCGAGTTCATCTTCAAGTGACTCCTCGGACAACGAGGACGAAGAAACAGGACACTGGAAGTCCAGAGAATGGTACCGCGACGAGGAAGACGAAGATATGTCTCGTCCTTGGCGTCGTCAGAAGGTTGATGCATTTACTAGGCGCATCAGCAATTTTTCAGAGGATAAGAGAAGGCGCATGCCCGCTAATGTTAAGACTTATGATGGGACGGGTGATCCTGACGATCACCTAAAAATTTTCGAATCAGCTGCCACTATCGAGAATTAGCCACAGCCAGTGTGGTGCCACATGTTCAACTCTACACTAGTGGGGAATTCACGAAACTGGTTCAGTAAACTTCCACGCAGGAGCATTGACGGGTTTGAAGAGTTGCGAAAGGCGTTTCGCTTAAAATTTCACTCAGAGGAAGAAGTGCGCCAAAAACCTTGTCGAACTGGCTAGGGTAAAACAGCGCCAAGGGGAATCCACAAGCGCTTATGTGGAGCACTTTAAGGATGAATGCATACATGTTAAAGCATGCCCCGAAGTACTAAAGATCTGAGGATTTATGAATGGGATCAATAATCCAGATCTTATCAAGAAATTAAACGATAAGGTTCCCCAAACCTTTGACGAGCTCATGAAGCGCACAAGGTCCTTTATCCAAGGAGAAGCCGCCGCTGCAGACATCAAGAAAAGCTACTCAAACTATAGGTCACAAGAACAACCCAGGAGACAATCCAATGACCAGAGTAGCAACCGTGATAATAGCTACTGCAGTCAAGGGGGCGGGCGAGGGAACGACAAATATACTCCGCTAACGAAGACTCCAAGGGAAATATTTGTCACGGAAAGCGCGAACTTTCCGAAACCCCCACCAATGCGCACCCCAGAAGATCGGCGCATAGGGAATGGGTACTGCGAGTACCACGGACAAAAGGGCCATACCACCAACGAGTGCGTCCAATTGCGCCAACTAATTGACAAGCTAGTCAAGGAAGGCAAATTGGATCACCTCGTCAAGAATATCAAGGAGGGAAAAGACAAACAGAAGAATGGGAGCAAGAAAGAGACACCTAAGGACAAGGCTGACACCATCTACATGATACAATCATGGCAACGAAAGACTAGGCAAAAGGTCAGCCAAAAGTTTTCTTATGGGAACGAAATCTCTTTCCCCACTCTGGCTGCGGACAACGCAGTAATGGAACCACTCACCATCGAGATAAATACAGGGGGTCATGATATCCACCGCATGTATGTTGATGGAGGAGCATCCGCAGACATCATGTATGAGCATTGCTTCAAAAGGCTGCGACCTGAGATACGAAGTCAGTTAATTCCGGCCACGACGTCACTGACTGGCTTCACAAGAGAAAAGCTATGGCCCATGGGGCAAATACGATTACTTGTGGTCGTTGGTGATAAGCAACACTCCACGGCTGCCTGGATGAATTTTATGGTAATCAAATCTCCAACGCCATACAATGGCATCATTGGAAGACCAGGGAAATCAGCCATGCGCACGGTACCATCCACAGCACATGGGATGCTTAAATTCCCAGTGGAAGTTAGCATCATTACCCTCTACAATACCGCAGTACCACCTAGGGAGTGTAACACGATCACAAGTGAGACGACACACACTCCAGAACAGCGCGCAGCTAAAGTATCAAACCTGAAGGTCGCAATCCATCCAGATTACCCGGAGCAAGAAATAACGATCGGGGGATCGCTGTCTGACAAAGGCAGAGCAGCAGTGTGCGCACTCTTGCAAAGGAATTTGGACATTTTCGCATGGGAACCAAAGCACATGACTAGTGTGCCACGATCGATTACAGAACAAAAGTTGCAAATCTGACAAGGATATTCCCCGGTGCGGCAGAAAAAGCGCGGTCAAGCTCCAGAGCGCGCAAAAACCATTCTCGATGAAGTACGCAAGCTAGTGGACGCAGGGATCATGCGAGAAGTTTATTACCATGACTGGCTCTCCAATCCAGTGATGGTGAAGAAGAGTGATGGCAGTTGGAGGATGTGCGTGGACTTCACGGACCTCAACAAAGCATGTCCACAGGACTGCTACCCACTACCAGAGATAGACTAGAAGGTGGAATCTTTATGCGGATATCCCCTTAAATGCTTCTTAGACGCATAAAAAGGGTACCACCAAATTCAAATGGCTAAAGAAGATGAGGAAACAACAGCCTTCCACACAAGCCAAGGGGTCTATTGTTATACAAAGATGCCTTTTGGATTAAAGAACGCGGGCGCCACCTACCAATGATTAGTAGATAGTGCATTTGCAAAGCAGGTGGGGCGCAACCTGGAGGTCTATGTTGATGACCTCGTCATTAAAAGCCATACTGAAGACGAGTTGGTGCGCGACATTGAAGAAACGTTTAGAACGCTGGAAAGGATCAACATGAAGTTAAATCCCAAGAAATGCACTTTTGGCGCTACAGAAGGCATGTTCCTCAGATACTTGATAGAGCCTGACGGCATTAAGCCATGCCAGAAAAAACAAAGGCTGTCATCCAACTCCCTTCACCACGCACATTGAAAGAAGTCCAGTCCCTAAATGGAAAACTAGCCGGGTTGAATAGATTCCTATCCAAATCAGCAGACAAGTCACTTCCTCTCTTTAAAACACTCACGAAGTGTACAAAAAAGGGAGCCTTTCGCTGGACTGTGGAAGCGGAAGAAGCTTTTCAACAGCTTAAGCAACATATAGCAGCGCTTCCCACACTAGTCGCACCCCGACCAGGGGAAGAGTTGATCATGTACCTGTCCGCAACTCATGGAGCAGTCAGCGCTGTGCTATTAACAGATAGGAATTCCGTACAAACACCAGTATACTTGGTCAGCAAAGCACTCAAGAAGACAGAGATTAATTATACTGCAATGGAAAAGCTGGTCCTGGCTTTAGTATTCATAGCTAAAAGATTGCGCAGATACTTTCAGGCACACCCGATAGCAGTAATCACGGACCAGCCTATTAAGCAAGTCATCTCCAAACCTGACGCATCGGGAAGATTACAAAAATGGAGCGTGTTGCTAGGTGAACATAACATCTCTTATAGACCACGAACTGCGATTAAGGGACAGATACTGGCAGACTTCATCATTGAGAAACCAGATACTGATGCTCCATCATCAAGTAGCAAGGTAGAACTACAAGAACCATGGATCCTATTTACAGATGGATCTTCATGCGTGGACGGGTCGGGCACAGGCCTTATCCTCACCAACCCAGAAGGAATGGAATTCACCTATGCACTGCGTTTTGAATTCACAGCCACGAACAACGAGGCAGAATATGAAGCCCTAATCGCTGGATTATGCATTGCAACTCGAATGGCTGTACGCAACCTAGAGGCAAATGTGGATTCCTGACTAGCAGCCAACCATGTGTCAGGTGAATATGTGGCTAAAGAGGATAACATGATTCAATACCTCGACAAGACCAAGTCCTTAATCCAGGGGTTTGACAGGTTTATCGTTAAACAAGTTCCTAGAGGGGAAAACAAAAAGGCAGACGCGCTAAGCAAGATCGCATCTACAAGCTTTGCACACCTGTCAAAACAAGTGTTGGTGGAGATCCTAAAGAACAAATCCATCTCGGAGATGGAGATATCTACAGTGATTGAGGAGCAAGATCCTACGTGGATGACCCCTATTATTGAATTCATAAGCAAAGGCATATTGCCCCAGGAACAGAAGGACGCTCGATGGATACGGCGCACAGCGCAGCGTTTTGAACTCCGAGACGGTATCCTATATCGGCGCTCATTTTTACAACCATGGCTTTGGTGCGTCGGACCTCTCCAGGCGGATTACGTACTAAGAGAAATCCACTCCGGTTCATGCAGTATGCATTCAGGACCACGGTCCGTTGTAGCACGAGCCTTGCGGTCAGGATACTACTGGCCCACTATGCATTGCGACGCGCGGGATATGATAAGAAAGTGTAGCGACTGCCAAGTTCACAGACCCATCCCGCGCCAACACAGCAAGAGCTAACGCCTATTACCTCGCCATGGCCATTCTATAAGTGGGGTATCGACATTGCGGGCTCCTTCCCTGTTGCAGCAAGGGGACTGAAATTCCTTATTGTGGCTATTGATTACTTCACAAAGTGGATTGAGGCAAAAGCAGTGGTGACAATTACAGGTAACCAAGTGAAACGATTTGTGTGGGACAATATTGTATGCCGCTTTGGATTACCTGGGGAAATCGTCTCGGACAACGGAAAACAGTTCCGCGATAACCCATTCAAAGACTGGTGCGAAAAACTGAATATAACACAGCACTTCGCGTCAGTTAAACACCTACAAACCAATGGTCTGGTTGAGCGCGCAAATCGCAGCCTAGGCGAAGGAATTAAAGCACGCCTAGACAGGCACAAAGGAGGATGAGTGGAGGAATTGTCACACGTCTTGTGGGCACACCGTACATCAATCAAGGTTAGCACTGGAGATACTCTCTTTTCTCTTGTCTACGGGACAGAAGCTGTTATACCGGCTGAAATAGGGATGCCAACCATTCGTACGGCGGAAGTTAATGTCGCAACCAACGATGATGAACGGCATATAGACTTGGACCTATTGGAAGAAAAGCGCGAATGCGCAGCCATACGTGAGGAAAAAGCTAAGTCGAAAATGAAGGGATACTACGATGCTAAAGTTCGAAGCACCTCATTCAGACCAGGCGACTTTGTATATCGCGCTAACGATGCAAGCCACGCAGAAGATACAGGAAAGCTTGGACCAAAGTGGGAAGGACCCTATGAAGTCATTGAAGCACTAGGAAGAGGCGCGTACAAGCTGCGTGACAAAGAGGGCCATGAGCTACAACGCACATGGAACATTTGCAATCTCAAGAGATGCTATCTTTAGGAAAGGCTACGGCCCCACACACGGACACCGTCGCACTTTAGTAAGTGCTCAATAAATATCCGTGTATTATTGTTTTTGTTCCATTTAGGCAAATAACTTTTTTAAAGAAAAAATACGGTATGTTTTGTTCCTATAATCGTTGGAATATCTAATACTGGTATATTTTAATTCGCTATTAAGGTTTGATAATGTGCTTTGGTCTATTGATATGCTTCAGGTGGTAGATCTAATATGTTTAGCATGAGGGTTCATCACAATGGTGTTTTTAAGTATTGGCCTGGTAGAATATACGATGGAGGTATGGAAAGTTTAGTTGATTTGGTTGACGTTGATAGTGTGTCAGTTGAAGAATTGGATGTTCTTATGTATGAATTGGGTTGCGACCTAGGTCAAAAAAATTTCTATTACTTTGTTAAGCCTGGTAGTAATTTAGACGATGGTTTGTATAGCTTAAGTGAGGTTGCGAATTTAAAAATTTTGAAAGAGCTTGTTGATGAGCATAAGATGATAGAACTTTATGTTGAAAATGGTAAGACAACTTTGGATGTTGATGATATGTCACCAAAGTCAATTAGGACAGTTATTGCTGAGGTCGATTCATCAAAGAAGAATGCAGCTCTTGCTATTGTTCCATATTGCTCAAAAAAATTGTTCATAGAAAACATTGATAATAAGCCTGTGGTAGAGGCTTTAAGTCAAGTCAGCCAACCTATAACAACCCGTAAATTTCAGACCATTATTTTAATAATATTATTATTTATTTTCATTGAAATTTTAAATTTCATATTTTCTGACATTTATCTCGTACACAGCAACACACGCGTACCGACACAGTCCTAGTAATGGCATGAACCCAATACTGGTTATCCGAAATTAATAAATTTTGTTTTATATTACTATTATAAAAACGCCCTCATTAAAAAGAGTTTCCCACTCACGCTAACCTAGAAAAAGTCAATTTACACCGGAGCTCAGCGAAACACGGAGTATCCTTCACACCCCACTTTTCTTTTATATAATTCGTATATATATATATATATATATATATATATATATATATATATATATATATATATATATATATATATATATATATATATATATATAGAGTTTGGATCAAATAGAAAGTCATTTAGGATAAAAAGGATAGAAAGTCTATGTATCAATAATATTTTATTGAAAACTTGACAATTGTGTGTCAATTATAAGAATTTATTTGCAAGTGTGTCAATATGTTTAGCTAAAAAATCCGTGGGTGTGTCAATAAAACGTCAATTGTGTGTCAATTACAAGACTTTATGTGCAAGTGTGTCAATATATTTAGTTATATGTCAAGTGTGTCATTAATACCCCAATTTAATATCATTAATACCCTATTTTAATCTAATGATCCAATGGCTAAAAACTCTTCCTATACCTTTTACCATTAGTGACTTTTCACAATAACCATACTTTATATATATATATATATATATATATATATATATATATATATATATATATATATATATATATATATATATATATATATATATATATATATACTAGCTTCAAGGCCCGCCCGATGGGCGGCTAGTTTTAAAAATTGTTTTTAAAGATGACAATACTTAGTACAATGGTTTGATAATAGATTGGGAATGTAAATTGCAATAAGAATCTGTCATTATAAATACATGTAAGTTGTTATATATGATAACCATCACAATTGCAAAAAGATACAAAAAATAGCATAGTAGTCTAAAAAATTGAAAATGGAAGAAAATAGAATGATGTGTTAAAAAAGTAACTTGGTTCGATAGGACTGATAAACTTATATACGTTGAAGGACTTCTTTATCTACAACGTTTGTTGTATAATTGCAATATTTCCCATTGTTGTCGCAGCATAACACTTTTAAACCCTTCTTGCTCTTCACTCTCGATACGGCTACATAAAGTTGTCCGTGTGAGAAAACTGGTCGCTCTAAATATAGACCAACTTTAGATAAAGTTTGCCCTTGACTTTTGTTAATGGTCATAGCGAAACATATAGATACAAGGAATTGTCTCCTGTTAAGCTGAAATGGCATCTTTTTATCCGATGGACTAATTACCATTCGAGGTATAGCGACAACCGTGCCTAGTTGACCTCCCGATATAATTTTCCCCTCAATGTTATTGATTCCCATTCTGACAATTTGTAACCTTGTACCATTACATAGTCCTCCTCTTTGGTCAATGTTTCTCAAACACATTATTGGAGCACCAACTTTCAATACTAACTTATGATGAGGGACGCCTGACATCTTTATTGAATTCAAGAACTCTGTTGTGTAGAGCGACTCATGGTAATTAAAATCTAAATCGACATCTGTAACCGTATCGGAACTATAACAAATCTTTTCTCTACCCGGAAGCATAGACATCATACGTTCATTTATTTTGTCTACCTCCTGATGAGTTGGTGCAAGTATAGCTCTATCTTGAAAATACAGTGGATCCCAACGGTTTTCCTCCCAATTGTCGTAAGTTTCCTTTATAACTGAACCAACGTGATCATCAGAATCTGGTATGAGCATTTCTTCGGGAAATATAACCTCGGCATGCCCATCATTCTTTCCACCTATTTTGCCCTCGCCAATCTTGAGAATCCATTCAGCAAAGTCATTAATTTCTTCTGCATCAGCTGGATTGCAACCAACACGTAGCCTCATGTTTTGTGTCAGTTTCAAAACGGTGCAATGATTCCATAATCTAGACATGTTTAGCGAAGCATGTACAACATCTTGCCTACTGCCATTAGGTATAACGGGTAGTATTTGCCTAAAGTCTCCACCAAAAACAACCACTTTTCCCCCAAAAACCTTGTCAGAATTAGGCGTGTAAGTACTTGAAGCTATATCTCTTAGTGTTCTATCAAAAGCTTCAAACGCAAGTCTATTAATCATTGGAGCCTCGTCCCATATAATTAACTTCGTCTGACGTATCAAATCTGCAAGGGGACTATCTGCAGTAATTGAACACATAGAATTCTCCACAACATTTATTGGGATAGCGAACCGTGAATGCGCTGTTCGTCCACCATCAAGCAACAACGATGCAATTCCACTTGATGCAACGTTTAAAACTATCTCACCTTTTGACCTTAAAGCCGCAGTCAATGTCTTGTACAAAAAAGTCTTACCCGTACCACCATAACCATACACAAAAAACATACCTCCCGTACTGTCATTGTATGCATCAACAATAGATTTATATATGCTTTTCTGCTCATTCGTCAAGCTTGCATACAGTCCTTCATGCTGGATTATCAATTCTGGTATTTTATAATCAAGTTCGTCGTAAATCAATCGATTGTATCCTTCCATTGTAAACTCAGAATTGGGATAAGGCATATTTACTATATCCTTGAGACTTCTTGAACAACTAAGTAGCTTATCCTCGATATATGTCAAACATATATTGTACCGTTGAGTATCGGTGAGTTGAAGATCTGAAACATAAAAGTCAAATGATATTTTAGGCTAAAGTTATTGTGACAATAATCATATATATATATATGTTATGCACTAATAATTTAAATACATACCTGGATTATTTCGTTTTATTCTTTCAATGTGTTCAACATCTTCAGCTAAAAGTTTCCATGTCTTCTCCCATACGATATCAGGCCTGGACATAGTGTCAGATATTATTAACATTACGAATAATCTGCGCAAGTAATCCCCCATGCCCCAATCACTTGCTTCAATAATACCATCAATGTACTCTTTATCGTCGTCTAACAAACCACGTGCGTAGCAAGCCTCTTTGCATGTGGGATATACTACATCATCAACCTCCCTTAATTCGTCCCAATCTTTAGGTCCTCTAACATGGTTTAGTAGCCTACGTAGGTAAAAAAGCTCGCCAAAAGAAGGGGGAACGTGATGTATGCGGCCAATGCTCTTGCCTATTTAATAACAGCAAATGCATAAATGGTCAGTACATGTTTGTAGAAAATATAGCAACAGCGAACAGTGTTTGGTTCAAGTTATAGCAGCAATGAACATGCATTATAGTTAGACAATTTTTAAAGGCTAAATTATATGTTAGTCGGGTTATTACTTATTAGGAAAAAGTATGCAGTTTTCTTTTAAAGATATCAATCGAGCATACATATGTCATAACAGTTAAACTCGCTTTAAATAATGGAAACTGACAGCAAAAATATATAATGCGGGTTTAAAAAAAAGAATTATATATGTGTACCTTGTTTTCTTTTAGTCCATTTCTTAGTAGTCTTATTCCAAACATAATGTTTTGGGAACTCCACGTACAACAATTTTTGCGCTTCAGTATCAGTTTGATTACATTCCATCCACGCTAAAAACTTAGATGTATTAGCTGAAACCTTGTCAAGTTGGAAATCTATGCTTTCAGTAGGATCAAACATGACAGACTGTTGGTCCGGAAGGTGAAATGGTAAGCGCTCAACAGCAGGGAATCGATGGTGTATATCAAACTTGAAAATCCTCCACGTAGGTTCACATGATGATAAATAACGGCAATCGTAATAATCATTAATCTCATCTTTTTCTTCATCTTCCAAAGCAGCCGTTACTCTATCAGGACCCTTGTTAATGTATTTAAAAAGGTATTTGATAGACCCAAATTGGTTGCACCATTCTACGTTGATATGTGCTTGGTACCTAATAGGCATTAAAAAAATATAAATTTAGGAAGTTGTAATTTAAAAGATTGGACTTTAAAAAAAAGGATAGAAATATACTCGTATGTGTTATTACCTTTTCAATAATGTAGGGTTGTATGGAACGACAAAACCACCATCAAGGTCAGCACCTTGCTTCCTAACAGTTCTGCCATTATCGCTACGTTTGTAGATGGCATATCCACTTTCATCAATGAAAGTGTTCTCATTGAACTTCTTTGGAAAATTCTTAGTACACTTGTTATTTTCCATGTAGGGGCAACTTCTATGTTCGAGGCTACAAGGGCCGTGCATCATAAACTCTTTGACTAATCGGTGTAGCTCGGGATCTGTTTCCTTATCAGGTATCTCAGCTGTTATACACCTGTCTATGTCGGCGGGAAATCTCAACTTATCTTGTGTTTCCAACCACACGCACAAATGACAGTGAGGTAAACCACGCTTCTGAAACTCTATAGTGTATACTTCTGTTTGGAAATTGCAATAGTCAACAAAGATGTATGTTAGCACATATATACTGATTCTTAAAAATGGATAGAGTATTTGTTTAAAAAAAGGAATGTTACAATATACCTGCTTTTACACGGCCAAAAATACGTTTTTCCTTGATGTCCTTAATCAATTGATCAAGTTTAAATTTAAAAACTTTTGATATAATGTCTGGCCGATCCTCTGATTTTAGACCCTTTCTTCGTAGATACCTTGTAATTTCGGGCCACTTTGGATTACATGTGAATGTAATAAACAAATCCGGATATCCATAAGACTTGCACATAGCCATAGCATCCAAATAGTTTTGCATCATGTAACGGGGGCTACCGGTGAAGGTTGACGGTAATATTACTTTAGTGCCACGTTTTTTATTTTCTGGGTTGGATGCTTGTGCAGCTTTGGCTAATTTGTCATACGATTCACATCTTAATTCCTTATTCTCTCTACGTACAAACAACAACCTTTCAGCCTCAACCATTGTATAGCCGTCAACCAAAAACTGCTGAAACAATCGTTTTCCATTTAGGATTGTTGAGAAAACATTTGGCCGGTCTTGAATGCTGTAAGCAAACCACTCACGCATGGTGACATATTTTTTCTTATCGTCTGGTGTTTGATCAGTAACACCTTGATGGTATATGTCTACCCTATACCCATCTTCTGCGTAAGGGAATAACAATGGATATTGTAATGGAAGGTATGAAACATGCAACTCGCTAATTGGTTTCAACTTGCCATTGATTTTGTGGACAATTATATCTCTTTCGTTATGCTCAAAATCACCAATGATAAGTGCGGCAACTTCATTAGCAGTTGGAAGGTTGTGTTGTCTGCCATCTTTGTCACGTCTACCTATTAGCCTGATCTTAACATTATCTTCACCATTTGACATTCTCTGACTAGCCATTCTATACTTCTGAACCAAAGGGTTATGCTTATCGAGCATAAGTTTGATTTCTTTTGTGAGTTCACGGTCTATGTCTTTTTTGGAAGAGGACGATGAGGTACCTGTTTAAGTACTGAAATCACCCAAAAAAATATAATTAGTAATTGCACTAATGTATTAAAATAAAAAATTTATGTCCAGTAAAAGTATCATGTATCACCTCACAGCGTTAATCCGGTTTTCAATCTCATTTGGCGGATCATAAATGTAAAGCTGTCTAAACTTAGGCGATTCACCAACTTTAGGCAACAAATCTCCAATTACATGGTTGTTTTTTCCTTGAATTCGAAAACAATAAGGGGCACGTCCACTGTTAACCGTTTTATCTTGATTACCGGCCATCCAAGTAAAGGCAAACATAGAATTATATCGACGGATGTCCTCCATAAATGACTTACTTTTGGTGTGTTCACCTTTCAACAATTTCATTAACAAAGGTGGTGGGTTTTTCAGGGCAACCGGTAGTTTTATTTTTCCTCTACCGCAACAAATAGAAAAGCCTTCATTTTTTGACGAATGAGTAGATCCTACCATACTTTCGGCAAGCCACAATAATGCACCACATTTGATGCATTGTTCTGTCTGATCTCCATGGTCAAAATAATCTAAAAAAATGGAGAAATTGTTATTAAATTTTTTAAAATCTTAAAGATTATTGTTAATTACCGGGTAGAAATATTGGTGATGATAAATACCTTTAGATATGCCTTCAATCCGATCCATATATCCATACTCATCCTCAGGATCTTCGTCCGACATCTCGAATACAGGTATATCTGCAACTGATTTGCCTTTTTGGAGGCTACTGCTCTCTGGAGTAGAATTAACATTGTGTTCTGTTTGAAAAATACAACGGTTAAATAATTGGACAACCTTAGTAACAAATATAAGAGTAACAGAACTTTAGCTCACCAATGTCAAAGTGGACAGGAGTTGTGTCTTTGAACCTTGATATAGGGTTAGCCTTAGATGAGCTGCCTGTAATGTTGTATGATTGTTAAACTTAACATAGGTTTTTATAAGTATATAGAAGGTAAGTATGATTAAATTAGTATAAGCATACGGTTTTCTTTAAAAAGAAAAGAAAAAAAACAATTAACACTTACTTGTAGAAGTACTGAATATGGGGCGTACGTCATGTGTTACAGCAGGGGTGTACAAATTAGGGGATGAAGATCCGACACCAATTATCGAAGGTGTTGTTGGAACAGGTAGTGGAACGTTGAATGAAGTTTGAAAGGGTTCTTGATTTTGTAGAGGTTGGTTAGCTTTTTAAAAATAAAATAATAATAAAAATTAGAAATTGATATATATATATATATATATATATATATATATATATATATATATATATATATATATATATATAAATATATATATATATATATAGTATAATATATATATAGTATATATATTATATATATGTATATATATTAGTGAAAGAATTTAAGTAAACAAAAGCAAATTTACAAATCTGTTTACGTGTTTTGCGAGGCCTTCCTACTCCTCTAACTGGTTTTGGTGTCACTGGGCTCTTACGGGGGCGTCCACCTCGATTTATACGTGGAGTATCATTTTGAGTTACTGGTTCAGAAATGACATTTGTTGTTGTAGTTAACAAAGGGTCAGTTGGAGATGAGGTGGGTAAGTTTGTATTTGTTGAAGTCAAAGTACCTTAAAAACAAATAATGAGTAGATGTTAAAACTAAAAATGTAATAATGTTTTATAATGACTACAAATAGTGATAATGTGGAAGATTACTTGATGTGATGTCTGAAAGGGGATATCGACGTAATTGGGTAGTCGAAAGTGCCATTCCGAAACCTGGAAGTGGTGTTGGTGGAGTGTGTATAGTATCAGGAATTGTGTTTTGATTGTGTTTTTGATGTTTAAAAGTTTTGGGGATAGTTGGTGAATCAATAGAAGTTTTGCGTGGGCGTCCACGTCCCCTCTTTTGTGGTTCAGAATTTTCGGATACGGGTACAATATTGTGGATTGGTTGAGTTACCACTTTATTCCCAAAAGGTGAGTTGCCTGATAAAGAAAGGTACACTATAAATACACTAACATATATATTAAAATAAATAATGTTTATAAAAATATATTTAATATAATTTACTTGATGTGATGTTTGATATCGGATGCCTTCCCATATTAACAGGAGAAAATGCGTTAAAACCACCTGAGAATGTTGCTGATTGGCTATTAGTTGTAGGCATATATATCGGTTGATAGTTAAGAACATTCGTGTGTAACATAGATGCATGATCCTTCCGCGTTTTGGCTATTAAAAATAAAGATGTTACAATAAAAAATAGACAGTTGGTTATGTTTGTAATGCAAAATGAGACACGAAAATAGTACATACCTGACATAGCATCCGGATGAATGGTTTTAGGATTTGAAAGCGGTGGATGCTTTTCTAAGATGTTAATTCTTGGTAACGAATTTGGGAAAACAGCATCATTATTGTTTCGTGAGCATAGTTGTATACGTTTTGCTGAATGATTTGTTTGCATGAATGGTAACGGATTATCTTTTAAGGAGTTATCGATCTTAACAGATTTTCTCTTTTTTTGTTGTTCATGATAATCTGGTAGACAAAAAGTGTATGATAAAGATCCAATATCTGAACATGTTATATAGACTAAAATTAAAGAAAAGTAAAAGAATAAAATGGTTACCATGTTGTTGATCAGTTGATTGATTAAAGTCATTTGAATGTGTTTCTTGACCTTCAAAAACACCATGCTCATTAAAAGCAACGTGAGGATTACAATTTTCCTTATCATTATTGGAACCAATAGGTATCACTGATTTGTTTTTGCTATTCATCTTTCAACAAAGAGATAGAATATTAGTGCTTGTAGCCGTAACAATAATCTTCATATGATCTCAATGATTTTTTGAAATGGGAGGCAAAATGAAAGTTGTAACTTGTTGAAAAAGAAAACGTATATTGTAAATATTGTAAATATGGAATGAAAATAAATGAGGCCCCAAAAAAAGAATAGAAGCCCAAATAAAAAACGAAAATGGGTTGTAGAGGATGAAGGGAATACGGGGTACACTATTTAAAATTTTTGAAATGGGAGGCCAAATCGAGATCAAAGGTTTATAATAAACGTAATCCCTTAATTTTCGTCAAACAATCAACAAAGTTATAATTCGTTTTAAATTAAGTAGTGTATCATATTTTTGGTAATGAGTTATTGATATAAGTTGGTCAATTTCCCAAACATCATAATATAATTGATAAATAAACAAATCAGCTCACCTCCATAGCTTAAAACATCTATATCGATTAAAAAAAAGTGACTAACAAAACTTGAAAGAAAATAACAATGTAAAGAAAACGTAAAAAACATCTTTATTGAGGACAATGTTGAATTAACGTTTTAAGCTTCAAAAATCATCATCAGAATATTCATCGTCTGTAGCATCATCATCATCAACATCTGCATCATCAATGAAGCCGTCCATATCATCCACATCATCCGTATCTTCATAGCTAAGTGGTTCAGAATCATCCAAATCAATACCAGCTTCTTCATCAATGAAATTGTTAGTATATTGAGTATCGGTAGTGTCGTCAGTGCTAACTTCAGGAATGCTATTTTTATTGTCAATGTCATCATCAGTATCCTCATCAATAATAGCATACTTGTTCGGTTTAGATCGTGTAGTCATCTTCTTCTTTGTGGAACGCTTGAAAGTTATAGGTGCCGAATCGTCAAAGTCCTATGTTAAAAATGCATTGATAAATTAGATTAAACATGTGTAGATTGTTGTTATAAAAAGTTGTTGAAAAACACAATAATTATTTGGATTTAACCAAGATACCGGTTTTTCATATTTTGGACTTTTAGCATAAGTGACTTCTTTATTAGCTTTTGTATTTTCTTCGTCAGAAGAAAGATTCACAACATTGTTGTGTACAACGCTACCATTCTTCATTAATCGTCTCCTTTTAGTTTTAGTGGGGAACGACTGCACGATTTTAAAATATTCAATGTTTTGTAGAAACAAATAATATTGATAATTTATATGTGTATATAGCTTGCCATTCATACCAATTCGTCATCTGAGATAGGAATGACTTTTTTTTCGGCTGCAGTTTCAATAGAAGGGTTCTTCAAATCATTCGTTTCTTGTTCCTTGCTGACCTGAAAAAGTATAATTCGAAAAAATAATAGGATGATAAACAGAAATTAGAATAATGGTTTAGAAATTATAAGTACCTTGGGGAATTGTTTGTTAACCATTGTTGATGTTATAGAAAAATATTTATCTTAGCAACTGTTAGAAATGGTATATATATAATATGCAAAGTAAGATAATTTAGGAATTGATAGTTTAATATTTGTATTTTAAATGTAGATTTGAAAAAAATGAAAAGGTTGTTACAAAATAATGCCTTATTTAAAAGATAGGAATGTTTGTTATTTTTAGATATGATTTGGTTTTTTAATGATTTAAATAAATATTAATTGAGATAAAAGTTGGTTTGAAACATTAAATCCGGGAAAATTTGATCCCGCGGTTTTTAATGATTTGGTTTTATTTTGAAATGAAATTCTTTATATTTTGTAACATCTTATTCATAAACAGATGTATAACAAAAATTTGAATTTGGTACTTTTTATTTTATATCTAATGTACGTATGTAGGTTTATGTTGTTTTGTTAAAATGGATTCAACTTTTAGTTTGGTGTTCATTTGTTTTTAATGGATTATCCCATATTTAACTATCAAAAAAATTCAACATTTAATAATTCAGAAAAAAAACAATAATATAAGCAATAAATATCATAATCAGTGAGTTGCCTGGAAAAGTATCAATAAAAGGAAAAAGTATCATCTTCATTAAAAAAAAAAAAAAAAAATGAGTTCGAATGTTTTTGGGAAAACACCCCCAAAACACACTTCAAATCCAAGCCTAGGAAATTGAAACCCAACAAATTCAAAAAAACGAAACCAACAAAACTTGTCTTTAACAAACATAGATGAAACAAACAAATAACATTTGAAAGAAATAGCGAAGATGATTTATTCAGGAGCAATGCGATCACTCCTTCGGCTCTTTCTTGACTTCAACCAACTGAACATCACCCTCGGTCTGTAACCTCTTAGCTTCTTGTTTAGAGTCGTCGTATCCATCCAAATCAATTATGGTTCGCTTACCACTTCGAGAGCTCCCTGTATCATCACCGGAATCTTGTATTCCTTTAGCTGTTGGAGGAGTTGCCTCAATGTTGAAAGGGATATTTTCACCACTTGAAAATTTGCTTTTCTTCACAGCAGACAACACCGGAGTTTGCATCTCAACAGCATTAACAGGCTCCTAAACAANGTTTGTCCATTTCCTGATATGCTCATGAAGTTGATGACTGGGAATTAAAGTAGCTGTGTTGGAGTCTTCTGAGGAGGTCGCCAAAGTAGATGGTTCAGGAGCAAATATGTCGACAAAAGGTTCATCAGGTGGTTGAGTAAAAGGATTCACTTCAAAGGTGTTATCAAATGCTTCTTCTTGAGGAATTGAAGAATGTTGATCAGTGTGATTGGTATGACTAGATGATGGAGCATTCTGACTAAGAGAGATGGAGATGGAAGGCCCGTTGGTTGGTTGAGGTTCATCATTAGTAGCAGCATCAGGACCTATGACTTGTTGTTCTGGTTTGACTCTCTATTGGGGCTCAAAGTACTCATCATACATTGGATCAAACAGCTTCTTCAAATCCTCACTAGAAGGTGGTACAGAAGGAGCATCAGTGGTGGAGGATTGTACAAGTCCTGAACTAATAGGTCCAGGAGTCCAAAGATTAGATGCGGGTCCTGAACTGGAGTATTCAGGAACCGTTTGCTCAGACAGCTCATCAAACGTGACATGGATAGTTTCCATGATTTGTCGGGTTCTTTTGTTGTAGATTCAATAACCCTTCTTATTTGGTGCATATCCAACAAAAATTCCAATATCAGCTTTTGCCTTGAGCTTTCCCAAATCTTCGCTATCATTGGTTGGGTAACATAATGCACCAAAAACTCAAAGGAAGGAGAGATCAGGTTTTCTTTCATGCACCAGCTCATAAGGAGTTTTGCAGTGAAGAGGATGTATTAGTGATCTATTCTGAGTGTAACAAGCAGTTGCAATTGCCTCTCCCCAGAGGAACATAGGAGCTTTGGAGAAGATCAACATAGTTCATGCTGCCTCTACAAGTGTACGGTTTCGTCTTTCAACAACTCCATTCTGCTGAGGTGTTCGTGGCATACTCCTTTGATGAGTAATTCCCAGATCTTCATAGAACTGAATAAGTTGCTGATTGACAAACTCTGTTCCATTATCTGTGCGGACAAATCTGACAGTTTTATTGAGTCCAACTTGCAATTGCTTGATTAGTTTGATGATGATTTCAGGTGTTTCGTCCTTAGATCTGAGGAATTTGACCCATGTGAAACGAGAGTTGTCATCAACGATCACTAACACATATCTTTTTCCAAATATGTTTTGCACTCTCATGGGACCACAAAGGTCTATGTGAAGGGTATGAAGAGCTTCCATAATGGTGTTGGTGGTTTTCGGTTTGTGTGTATGCTTCTTGCTTTTACCTAGCTGACAAGTGGAGCACAGATGATCTTTTTCATACTTCAGCCTGGGCATGCCTCGAACAAGATATTTACGAGTAAGTTTATGACAACCCGCCATTTTTCAGGTCAATACTATTTGCTAAACTTGAACTATTTATTTTGACATTTACTTAGGAACGATTTACATACAACTTATTTTAAGTTAAATAAACCTGAAATTTAGAATTCCTTTCATGAGCACTACGACTTTAGGCTATATTCAGTCAACAACATCAATACTTTGCTCCTTCTCCGGTTCAAACTTTTTAACCTCCAAAACAATTCTTTTAATTACTTACGTTTATTAAATTAATAAACAATTTTCGCGATTTGNTAATAAAAGCTAAATTTTATTAAGCTAAAAGATACAGCAGAAAGATTACAAAGGAGCTTGATTAATACTAAGACGCTTATCACTACAATTCTACTTCTACACGAATACAACCATTGAGTAAGGTCTATTTCATAGTCTTATTAAGTCGGTTTTGAAGCTCAGAAGGTGTCCGAAGCTTATTTCATCCTTTGATTCAAATCACAGCTCGAAGTGTCTTGATTCTATCCATTCTTATTGGTCCCTTGCTTTCTTCCAGGTTCTCTATCCACATGGGGTTCCTTCCTGTGTCCACGTTGGGATGAGTTATGATGTGTTTCTGACACGATTGCAGAAGTTCGAGGTTGTACGAGGTTTTGGCTGTGGTTAATTGGGTTTTACAGGTGTGTTGTGTGGGGAAGAAAGGGGTCAAAACGGGGTAAAAGGGATAGGGTTATTTCTTTTATATTTTTTTGATTTTTTGGGTTTGGGCTTGTGTGTGTTTTTTTGGCCAGCCAGGGATGGGTAAAGTTTGTATCATGGTTTATGTAAATTAATGGGTTAAGGGATTTTTTTATTAAAGGGTTAGTTGTTTATGTATTAGTAGTTTAGATTTGGTATTTAACAGAGGACCATTTATGTAAAATCTGAAATTGTAGGGACTTGTCCTGCAATAATTATCCAAGGATCTTTTTGCTAACATCTTGAATTCTTGAAGGGCGAATTGTCATTTCTTTCAAAATTTATGCTTGAGGACAAAATGACAATTCCTTTAAAGTTCAGGGACCATTCTTGTAAATCTCATCAAACTTGGCTTGAGGGACATTTTTGAAAACTTTAAACCTATCCAGGGACTCTGTTTTGTTCATTTCGAGCTCAGATTCAATTCCCGGGCTTATTAATTAATTTCCCATTCCCGGTCGTTTCTTGTGATTTGTCTCGGTTTTCTGTCGTTTTCTCATATTTATTACTGCACATGAATAGAAACACAAAAACACATATATTTGCGCATTTTTAGCGGGTTATTGGTCTTATTGGTCTTAATTGGTAAAGAAAAGGTATGTGTTTAAGCACCATTAACCATTATACGATTTGGAAACGCGTGAATTAAAGCCCAGGTAGCATTGGACCATTTTAAGATTCTTGCTAGATCGGCCCAGTAGCCTACAGACTGAGCTCCACCGGAACTCAGTAGGTGTGCACGAATACGTGTTTCATTTTTTCCAACCTGTAAGAAGTGTTTTAAGCGCACGAATCCGCGCTCGTGCATTCATTAGAAGAGATTAACTCGGACGACAGAGCTTAACGTTCATCTGAAGAGCCCGTAGAAAATTAATGGATCGTGAGCGTTAAAGCGAATTGAAAAATAGTAGGGATTGCGCTTATCGGTCAAGGGTTTCGCGTGGAATTCTCAACGAGGCGGTCCCGAGTTCACTGGGGAGCTTTTTAGAATGACAAATCTGGTCAAAAGTATCCGCACCTTCTTCACTGACCACGTCCACGACGACCCGGAACAGCTTATTGAATCTCGCGGGAGGAGGTTCATGTTTATGGGTGGGGATTAGGCTATGAGCAACCCCGCCATTTTTGGCACGGGTCACATACGTATTTGCGTGAGACGTTGTGAATATTCTATTTTGATGTTATGTACTTGTGAGAGACATTTACATACAACTTATTTTAAGTTAAATAAACCTGAAATTTAGAATACCTTTCATGAGCACTACGACTTTAGGCTATATTCAGTCAACAACATCAATACTTTGCTCCTTCTCCGGTTCAAACTTTTTAACCTCCAAAACAATTCTTTTAATTACTTACGTTTATTAAATTAATAAACAATTTTCGCGATTTGAATGAACAATGACACGACACTCCTAACAATTATTTTTTTTAATACATTCTCACACTTACTAAATTACAAAAGTGCCAAAAAAAAAACAAAAAAATCTTACACTTTTATAAATCTTTTACTAAGCCCACTTAATTATACATATTTAGCTTTAACCGCCAAAATTATTAGCCAATATCTATTTTAATGCCCAATGCCTACTCAAAATACATTGTAAAAATTATTTACAACTAATTGTATTTTATTTTACTACCTTATACATGTTCTACACATTTATTTTGTACAAAATACACTAAATATCTAAGCAACTAGAAAATTTGGATCCTAACTAGTTAGTTAGGAGACCAAGGATGACAAGAGATATGGCTACACCATATTTCCCCCATCTTTCGGCAGAAAATCAAACACCCCAACCTTACTTCATTTGAAAATCTTGACTAAATATAATAATTCACATGTACTAAACAATTAAAATAACAAAATATCTACATAATTCTTAAATATTTATATGTACTACTACTAGTGTCCTCTTTGCAAGACTTATAAAAGTTTCCAAAACCCTTTTACTCACTCTCTTACACTATACGAACCACCAAAGGAGCAAGGAGGGAAGAAAATTTGTTCTTGGTTAGTTCAAGTAAAACTAGGGTACTCTAGCAAGGGTTTGGAATACTAATCTTGGGGTTAAACAAGTGTCCTACATTCCCATCTCACTAATCTCCTTTTGTAAGTAATCTTTACATTGCTAAAACTTCATGTTTTTCATGTCATATGCTAGTTCAAGTATATATACCAACTTATCACTTTGTACATATTGATAAAGTTTTACATTCACAATGATCTTTTAACAAAAGGTTATGTTCTAAACAAGTTTTTATTACAAGTAAACTAGTTAGTAAAAATCTCTACAAGAAGATGAGGATGAAAACATTATATGCATATATATATGTTAGTAAACTTGTAATTTTAAACATCCTTGATGATCATTTACATGGACCCTTGAATATTGCTAAGTTAGTAGTATTAGATCACTATTGTTATGTTGAGAAATTGGGTGAACTAGGACTAGATTTGGAGTTGTGGTTAAGTGGTTATATTAAATAGAACACTAGGAAATATAGTTGACACTTTTAACAACAAATCTGTCCCATTCGACCTTCTACAGATAAATCAGTATCTCGGTGGCTGTATTAGGCTAGAAATATAGAAAGTAGACTTAATAATGAAAACATAGCCGCTTGAACGGGTTAAAACGGGCTTATAACGAAAAAGATATGCTATTTTCAAGATTTACGACGAAAACTATATTTTCTGAAAATGTTGAAACTGTCCCGATTTTTAAACCATGAAAACTGAGATTAAATGATTTTTTAGATTAGCCGAGACCTTGAAAAGCCTAGAGTATACTTGAGTACCTTTGCGGGGATATATAAAACTTGAAAAACGAAGCTAAGACGAGAAAGATATGGCCTAATGAAGTTACGGCAAATTTTAAATATTTTGACAGCTTTTATTTTGCTACTAGAAAAGCTGATGGAAACTTTTAATAGGAATTTTGGACACTTTATGGTGTATTTTGGCTAAAATGACATACATAAAAATGGTAGAACATTACGTATACTTATTAGGTGCGTTAGAGATTTTCAAAATACTTATTGACTAGACGGATAATGTTTAGTCACGAGATTAACAAGTTACGTTTTTTTTTTAAAAAAGAATAAATTTCCAAATAAAAGATCACATGAACTTAATTACATTTTTGACGATAAATATTACAACAACATGTACAAGTGATAATGTAGTGTATGACTTGCATGCTTGACCTTGTTTTCGAACCTAAGACATNTCATCTTCATTAAAAAAAAAAAAAAAAAATGAGTTCGAATGTTTTTGGGAAAACACCCCCAAAACACACTTCAAATCCAAGCCTAGGAAATTGAAACCCAACAAATTCAAAAAAACGAAACCAACAAAACTTGTCTTTAACAAACATAGATGAAACAAACAAATAACATTTGAAAGAAATAGCGAAGATGATTTATTCAGGAGCAATGCGATCACTCCTTCGGCTCTTTCTTGACTTCAACCAACTGAACATCACCCTCGGTCTGTAACCTCTTAGCTTCTTGTTTAGAGTCGTCGTATCCATCCAAATCAATTATGGTTCGCTTACCACTTCGAGAGCTCCCTGTATCATCACCGGAATCTTGTATTCCTTTAGCTGTTGGAGGAGTTGCCTCAATGTTGAAAGGGATATTTTCACCACTTGAAAATTTGCTTTTCTTCACAGCAGACAACACCGGAGTTTGCATCTCAGCAGCATTAACAGGCTCCTAAACAAATAAGTTATGATTGTTAAAATAAGTTATACGTACGACACATTTTACATTTCCTAAGTTATGCAAATAAACTATAGAATTAAAGAAATATAAAAACTAATTGGTATAATAATACCTCAGTGATGAAATCAGTTTTAAAGGCATTGATGACGATTTCTTCTTCAGACATCATTTTGACTTGATACACGTGGTTGTTGTTATTCATATTGTAGTCTGTATAATGGAATCGGAATAACAACTGCTTACCAACCATTACATTAAGTTCAGATGGAAAATAGCTCTCGTGATCTTCCCCATACTGTTTGATCAAATTGTGACAGGTTACGCCACACAACTTCTTAACCAAGTCATCAAACAGAAGTAGTGATGCTGATCCAGTATCATCAATGACGCGTACAATGACCTTGAACCTAAATTTTTAGAAAGGCATTACATATAGTATTAAAAACTACCTACTACACATAGTTATATAAGTTCTAAGTTACTTGCGCTATCCAGATTATCAACGCCCTATAATTCACAACTAATAAACTATGACATAACCTATTACTTTCAATAGGCTGAAAAAGTTTGTTCTGAAAGTTGCGCTATCCAGATTATCAACGCCCTATAATTCACAACTAATAAACTATGACATAACCTATTACTTTCAATAGGCTGAAAAAGTATTAAGTACAATTACACTTGGAAGGAATTGGACAATTTTACCTAGAACACTGGTTTGCTAAAGAATTATTACAAAATGGAATAATGAGTTGCTCAACATTAAAAGAAGATTAAATACCTCATTCCGACAGCAGTGATCTGATTGTGTTGTTTGCACTTCCAAGACGTAGTACCATGAACTTCCTTAGCAGCACTACCACATCGTTTACATGCAAGGTATGCCCATCCGTGTTCACGATGAATTTTGTGAATTTTACCATACACAACAACATGGCATGCCTGGAAGAATTGTAGCAGTATTTTAATGTATAATCTATATTTGTAACCATAAGTAAAGTAAATAATACAAATAATATATTTGCTGAATGCTTACACGGTCAGAGTCACGTATGTTGCCAACCATCTTCTTAATAGCACCTTCCAAAAACTCAAATGGGGTGAAGACTTTTTTGACTGGAGTGCAGACAGTGATTGTGTGTTTTTTGGGATCATAACTATGACAACCCGCCATTTTTCAGGTCAATACTATTTGCTAAACTTGAACTATTTATTTTGACATTTACTTAGGAACGATTTACATACAACTTATTTTAAGTTAAATAAACCTGAAATTTAGAATACCTTTCATGAGCACTACGACTTTAGGCTATATTCAGTCAACAACATCAATACTTTGCTCCTTCTCCGGTTCAAACTTTTTAACC
>LBNU01027239.1:211324-224543 GCA_014162995.1 Artemisia annua | reverse complement strand
AATAATAATAATAATAATAATAATAATAATAATAATAATAATAATAATAATAATAATAATAGTTGGTCGTGGTAAAGGAATAAAGTATATACATGAGAATTATTAAGCAACCATATATAGTTTTTAATCAGGTTATTACGTTACTATACTGCGATAATGTTATTGAGTTGGTAATCACGGATGTGAGATACCATTCTTCTATACTTATGATTTATGTGTCAACCTCTTTTTGCTTCTCGATAGAATCTGAAAGAGATCTAAACAGAACTTTGGCTTATGCCTTATCTAGCTGATAGTTTTTAGTAACCTTTTTTATGGTTTAACTTTTTCGTTATATACACCAACTATTAGTAACTTTTTTTTTTTATGTTTTATTGAAAACTTCGACACTTAATATTTGTGTTTTTACTATAACACACTAAGCTATGATACTAAGCTTCTCAAAAAAGCTTATAGCTTTATCATAAACTTATTGTGTTATGGTAATTGAATAAGCCAATAAGCACCTTTAATAAGCATGACCAAACACCCTTTAGTTCTAATCTGAAGTTTTCTTATTTGATGTTATAACTAACTTTGTTGTTATCCTCACTATAATGCAACATGTAGGTGGTTTTTACAGTTTTATGATCTTATCACACACACTAACGTGCAATGCAATTTGTTGTGTGCGTTTTTAGAAGAGGATTAAGTATCAACGCATGATTGTCATGAAAGGATTTTCTACGCCTGCTCAAGGTATGAATGTATAATTAAGTTGAGTTCCTGATTTAGATAATACATGAATGTATTTTATTGTACCAAAGATGTATTTTAGTGCCTATATGGGGAATTTTATGGTAGGAATTCTTAGCAGGTGTCTTTGAATGAGTTAATGAAACTTAGCAGGTGTTTGATGTCATTAATAACACTATGGGCATCAACCAACGGTCTAAAATATGGGTGTCTTTTACCTTGATGATCTAGGCCATCTAAATATGTTACATATTTTAACGAAAATATAAGTAAAAGAAATACCACAATTACAAAACATATCGTAAATTGATAGCATGAGTTTGCAAAACTAAAAGCATATATCACTAACATGTCATGCAAGTCAAGTATCATCATGTGATTTTGCTTGATTAATAAAATATAATTTTTAATCCAAAAGCATTCTCCTAAAATTTAACTGATTCATTTTTTAATCGATAATAATATATAATCAAAACGAAATTTTAAAACCCTGTGCGTGCACAGGTATTATAACTAGTTAAAAGGGCCAAAAGTTAAATAATGAGTCTGTCATGTTTTTCTTATTATATAAGTTTTTTATTTTAAGATCCAAAAGTTATTAACAACTATTTATGGTATTTCGCATACAAAACTATTGATTCTTCATATAGCTGCAACAACGAATGCAAGCATTCATCGAAACTAATGTTTTTTAATCCTTAATATTCGTATACAATCTATAGTTATAGAAGCAGTCCATTGTCCAACGCTAATAATAGGAGATAGTGAAATATCCAAATAGTAACTTAAAAAATTCCATCAATTCCACCATAATCCAACCCTTGTAAAACATATAGTTTCCCTAGTTGCTACGGTTTTCAATGGGTATGAATACAAATGACATGTGTAAAACATAGTACACGTTAATAATCAAAGGAAAAAAAAAAGAAAAAAAAAAACTTTTTTGATTAAGCATTTGGATTACATATGTCCAAACATAGCAAAATTCCTTCTATGATACATTTTAGTATATGTTTTACTACTAACAACAGACTTGACTCAAGATAACAAACAAATCTGATTCATATTTTTGGAATCCTATGCTGAAAAACATCATATTTGCTTTTCTTGATGAAATTTGGGAAACTTCATGACCAACAGTAATCTACTTGCAAAAATTTGCATACTCAAGTTGAGAGCCCAATGCCATTTGCTTAAGAAATTATGTTCCTTTTTGGCAACATCTCTCCCTAAAATGCTTGACACTCTTCCTGCTGCAACAAAGTTGCCAAATCTAAAAGCCATTTCAAGATATTGCCAATCAACTAAAACCTTGAAGATACTTTCTTAGTCAAGCATATCTATATAAGTGCCAGAGCAAAATCATGCCTCATAACCACAGTAATACTAATTCATTGTAAAACTCACATGTCATAATTATCAAGAAATTACCAAAGCGAGTAATATAATTACTGTAATAGAATATAACGAATAGATTTCACTGGCCACCCATTAACAATGTAACGACTCTAAAATAACAATTATAAAACAAATGAATTTAAATTTGAAAATCAAATTAAACAAAACTATGTAAGCATAAAGATAGTCAAACATTATAAGCTTTTCATTTACAAAATCTCAAGTTAATAAACACCTGAACTCCTTTTCTTTCATTTAAGCATTCTATCTTATGCGAGTAATATCATAGAAGAAGACCTATGTTGGTGAGTTACTAACATTGATCTATATACGCTATCTAATGTAACATTCTTCTACTACTGATCATTGTTATTGACTTGGGAAATAAGTTTACCCTCCCAACTCCAATTTTCAGTATTTTGCTAAACATATCAAAGTACTCTATATCACCTTAGATGGGGAAAATATAGTTCGTTGCTATTGTGAGCTCTCGACCCTACCCTAAAAGTCAAACAAACAATAAGCAAAAACCTGAAAGGCTAAATAAATGGCATAAACTTTCAATAGATGCAATTTTACTGAAAATACAGTTACTTGGCCTATATTTACTTTTATCAAGACGAACTACAATGACGTAACTCGACCCCCTCATGAATTTGCTCACTTAAGAGGGCCCTCCCCTGGTGCAGAGTCTGCAACTACGAAATATTGTTGCTGTGAGCCAAACATGGTCATGCCGTGGGGTATCGTTGACATCGTTCAAACAAATAATTAGATCAGAAGAACATGGTATCCTCTAAAAGGCGTTGTAAAATATAAATCAGTTGGGAAAAGTAATTTGTTTCGATCTCTTTCTATTAAGTAACAGGCTACTTAAGGGTTTTTGTATCGACAATTTGGAATTCATCTTAAAATACATGTAGCAACATAAATGTACATTTATACAGCCCACCTAATTATGATAGTTTCTACCATTAAATTCTATAACTCTTTAAAAAGTGCATGTGTCACCCAACCCGGCCAAGTGTGTTCCAAAACATACTAATAATGGTCTGATTTAACCCATCACCCAACCCACCCGACCTGTCCATTATTCTACCTCCAATGTATGCATCAGACAACTAAATGAGGAACTCGTAAGCTCACCTAGCAAGCATCTGCAACCTTCTGATTTTCATATAGCAGTAAAGTCTGCACAAATGTATAAATTAAGCAACCGCATCAATATAAATTAAGCAACCACATCCTGAAATCTCTACCTATATCAAAGACTTTTTAGCCTATTGTATATCCTTTTCATTATCCGCAGGCT
The DNA here is from genome assembly GCA_014162995.1 of Artemisia annua. Lineage (NCBI taxonomy): Eukaryota > Viridiplantae > Streptophyta > Magnoliopsida > Asterales > Asteraceae > Artemisia > Artemisia annua. Next base: position 221,098 of record LBNU01027239.1, on the reverse strand, counting down.
CAAACTCCAGGACTGTAGCAGCTTCATTTACCATTCAAACAGCCAAAATTCTTACCCATGAGATGACTGCAGTAAACCACAAAACACGATGAAAAAAGGGTCATTTTCTGATGTTTAAAATCGAATTCTTACCCATGGAGACAACATTGTCAATGAATAGACCACTCCCAATAACTCAATTTAAGAGGCCAAACTTCATCTACACAAAATGCATCATCATTTGTCTTCGTGAGATATTTTTCTGAGTTTTGGTGTAACTATTAGTAAATGCCTGCAAAGCTTTACAAAAGAGGTGGTTAATTATTACAATACAGAAGTGAAAAGTTTAAAAACAGACCTTAATTGTTTTTAGAGGATTCAAACCCAATGACAAAGATGCTAGCCATCTTTCACTACAATAACTTGAATACTCCTCTCACGGAGTACTTCAAAAAAATAGCTCATTGTTGGAGTTTATATTCAGTTGCAAGTTGGTGTATGGAATTTGTTAATAATTAAACAACAGCGGTGATGTAGAGCACCTACCCGAGCCGATGAAACAATAGCCTCTCTTCAAACTAAAAGAGAGTGCGTCAATGGGAGCACACCTGGTCACAACGCCCAAAGTATTTGCACTCGATTGGATGGCCTGCAATAATGCACCAAGGTGTGTTATAAGCAAACAAATGATGTCATGAGAGTATTCAGTGTATCTGATATATAACAAAAGCACCACAAATGAAGATCATTGAATAATGTACAGAAATTATATCTCAAAGATACAATCAGGAAGTATTTGCGACTAACCACGACGCTGTCGACCTCTAGGGGCAGCATTTCTAGCTGTATTGTCGCCTTGTGCTTCATTCATCTTGCGTTGTAACTGTAAAAAAGCAGAAGATATAAGTTTATGCTGAATTGGAAACCCCTTAAATGTGATCCTAAATAAGTAACCAAATCACATGGAGTGACCGAACGTACACGCCTACTATTTTAATGCAACGCGTTGGGACCACTTCCTGTTTGCGTCGGCACATCTGAAATGACAGTAGCAATCAGAAAATTAGTGAATGGTAATTTGGAAACCGATTTTGACCTGCAATAATTGTCCAACGTCATTTTGCACCAGCACGGTTAACACCCCCGGATTGGTGTGTGGAGTTATCCCCAACGTGAGTTCTGGATGTGGACACTGAAGGTAGTAATGGGATACACTTACTCTCCCTTCCAAACACATCAACTCCTTTGACTTGTCACTTTTTACTCCCAATCCTTCACATAAAATTGACATCAACTCATCTCCTAAACTTACCACTGCCTTGTCCCAATCCTTCAGTGCCTGCCTACACATCTCCGGCACCACCTCTCAATCTGTCTCGATGGGTAAAATCCTCACCTGCACAACCATAAATATCAATATCTGAATGTTGGTCTGGATCACAATTTAAAACCCCAAAATATGGCATTAAATGTCGGTAAGGCTTAATCACAATAGGTGCCTTCTGGTATATAAAATAAAGAATAATTTACCAATTTTTTGAAACTTCTGCAAATGAACATGCTATGCATATAACTTAAGAATACATACCTCTTGAACAGAAACCACACAAAATGGTTACTGATAATGGGCTTCTTCGTCTCTTTGCTGGTGCATTATTCTTAGACCCCATTATGCGATTTTAGTGTCTGCGTAGCACCATAAAAGTTACTGCTTACTCATTGCTTTCTGATCCATTTTCATATTTTGATTTTAGTGTCTGCGTAGCACCATAAAAGTTACTACTTACTCATTGCTTTCTGATCCATTTTCACGTCTACCATTAGTTAACCATCTGCACAAAAACTCACAATTAAAAAAATGGATCAAGACCTGAGAAAAGAGAAATAAAAAATAGAAGTACCTTTAAAACGCATGCCCAAATCGGCAACCACCTGTTCTACTTGTTCCTGGTCTTTCTTTGCCTGAAAAGACGTCAACTGTATTCCATTACCTGATGATTGACTCCACATTCTGGCATGAATTATCAACTCAGGAAGATATGCACATCTTGGTGCAGCAAAACAAATACTCGAAATCACTTCTTTCAAATCAAGAGGACATTCCCTACATGAATAAAATTCCCAAAAAATATAAAATCAAGGTGGTAAGATGAATGAACTAACAAAGCAATGCATCAAAAAACATTATGAGAAATCCATCAGTGTGCAAAAACTCTCAAAGAAATTCAGAGACGCTGTTGATACCTGGAAGTCACTGGAAATCTGTGAAGATCTCTACACATAGAACGGCCATGACATACTATGGCTGAATCTTAACAGCGGCTTCAAGCTGAGATACTTTGCTGCCATAATGACATTTGCGTTCAAACTCATTAATAGGCTCATACACACTTGTAACTATATGACCATCATAACAATAGACATACACTCATACATACATAAAAGGTTGAAGTTAATCAGTTATACCGGTTCTTTCATCCACGTTACTCTCAATTTCCACAAAGGTATGTGAGTATGAATAGCCTACCCCAACAGGTGAATCAATAAAAAATAAATTTGCAACTGCAAATTAATTGACAAGAATTAAACAAACTTTATAATTTTTCACTAAAAAGCTAAACATGAAGTTTCAATCGTTATATATTTTATGATATATAATCTACATATGCTATGAAATAAATCTTGGAACGTTACATGCCATAGTTTGAGACACTACCTACTCACCAAATCTGACAAAAGAACATACCACCCTTCTCGTGGACAGCATTCACGACCGTATCACATGGTTCTACATGCTATTTGATATAGAATCCCGGTGTTTCGGGGTACCTTTAGAAGTCATATTTTACAATGTCAAGCTCATATAACCTTTTAAGACTACATATTTGATAAAGTTATGCAACTTCGTAATTGCCAGCACGTTTTAAAGGTTCATAAGTATGAAAGGCTAAATTTCAAGTTACTTACCTTTGGGCGGTGTTTAAGACTCCCGTGGCTTCAGTGATAAGGAGACCCCCTTCGGTCGTTCTTTGAGGCTACTACAAAACGACATGTGGTTGTGGCATATGATCTATATCGTGTCAAGGGTGCAAGCACAACCCTGTTAAGATGGTAAGTTAGAAAATGATATCAATGAGCTATACATTATACATGAATGATCTAAACTAAAATGAAAAGATATTACCCAGGGTAAATAAACACAAATGAAAATTAAAGTTTGTTATTTTTTGTAACCACACAGCCTAAAACATTTTTCTAACGTGCAATGATTACCTCTTTCGACATGACCTTGTTTTGACCATTACCCAACACGCCCATTTTAACACTTCTAACTATAAATGGTAGATACAATGAGTAACCACATATATTTCTAAATGCATATTTATAAACCGATTGATAAGGACAATCAAATAGTATCCCTAAATGCATATTTAAAAACTGGATTTGCTACATGAGGTGGCATCCCATCACCAGATTTTTCATACTTGCTTGAGCGAACCATAAAAAAGTCAGAAATCTAACCGAATGAGCTTCTGAATATGAAACCATTATTTATCTCCTCACAGAGAAAGTTGAGGTTCTCCCTATGATACCATAGCAAAGCCATTTGCTGATCTGAGGGCCGACTAACAGATTATCAATCACCTATTGGCAAGTATAAATACGTATACACTTATAAGTGACATGTTTGATTAGAAAGGGAGATAAGGTGCGTATATAGTAACTCAAGCATCTTGCTAAAATATTGTGAACTCATACTCATCAATGACATCATGATGATCATGAAAGATTCAAGCAACGTGCTGAGATTACAAACAATACCGAGTATTACAAATCAGATGAATGAAATCAATAACTACTATGCAATGTTTTTAAAGAGCTTACAGAAAGTTACCTACCACATTTAGCACCTCCCAAAGTGGTCTTGCCCCAACCACAGCTAACCACAAATATGATCCTACCAAATACATAAGAATTGATCATTGCACTGACTATATCCCATGGTCTAAGAGCTTTCTGAGCCAAAGCCTAAACAATATTAATATAATCGCGTAAACCCATTCAGCCAAAATAGCATTATATTGGACGCCATTCCAACAGTGAAACAGATAAGAGTTAAAAATTTCAGAGAAAACAAAGAAGCAATGACTCGTGGCATTACCAAATAATTAGTAGGGACTATACCCAAAACCCGTAAAGTGTCATTTTTCAAAAAAAATTGCATTATTCCTGATTCTGCAGCAAATGCACTATTATTTCAATTGTGATTTAGTCTACACGAAATAAAATGCTACAGATATATATTTCCTGAAATTTTAACGTAATTTTAACTAATTATAAGCGTAGAGAAAAGTTACCCTCTAATTAAATTCTTTGAGGTTGTTTAACTGCATAATCTCTTCTAAATTACCTCCCTTCATTTACTTAACTCCCATCATTTACTATAGATACCATTCTCAATTAGTTTGACATTTTCACAGGTAGTGTGTGGATGATGGTATCTACATCACAATGTATATAAGAGCATCAAGTATTCAGTTGTGATGGCTGGACATCATGTGCAAAGTATCACACTTGCGCACAGCTGGTACCCGTTGTTGCCACTCTATGGAAGGCGACCCTGCTACCCTTCCTAATGGAGACTACCATCATCTGATGTAAATATAAACCTATATATTCACAAAAAAGTTTCAGTAAAACTTTCACTCGATTTGGTTACAACGGCAAACTATTTTATGCTTAATTCTATCAGAAAGCACTTATTTTTAAGCCTTCTGTCATAGAAACAAAATGTTTGACCATCACAACAGTAACATTAATCACCTCAACTGATATTAGTTTTTTGACTCATAATGGTCAGCTTAAAATCGGTTAGTAATTAGTCATCTCAACTGATATCAGTTGTTTATTTGAGCCATACACTATCTGTTGAGATGATCAGCTTAAAATTGGTTAGTAGTTAGTCACCGTAAGATTGTTCAATAACCTCACCTTGAACTTTAACTCTAAGAGACTGTGAATGGTCTAGGGTGGTTGAGACAGTATAGCAAGATGAGTGAGCCAACCTCCACGACCAACAGTCCCACCATATCCATGAAACATTGTAAGGTTAACGCCAAATTACTAAACAACAGTAATGAAGTAATGAGTTCTTCTTGAGCTTTGTAAAGCTGCCATGCCACACTAAGCCTTCCCGCGTATTTTCCGGAATCCGAGTACCTAATCATAACTTTCTGTTTACCATCAAATCGGTTTTCGTACCATTTGATGGAGAAAAGACGGGTCATGGTTGCAGGAGCAGCTTGAACTTTAACTCTAAGAGACCCGTGAATGGTCTAGGGTGGTTGAGACAGTATAGCAAGATGAGGGGGCCCACTTCCTCGACCAACAGTCCCACCACGTCAAAGAGAGGAACAAAAACCATATGAAAACTACACCGATGTATAAATATTGAAAACATTATACCGTGATGCAAATAGTGTTGCCAAGAATCCTGTGTGGCACAATCACTTGGATAACTTGGTTGCTCTTCCTGTATATCTTATTAAAGAAGTAAAAAGGTGTGCATAACCATTAATAGTAGCCCTTTGTGATCAGCTTCGACCTCCATCATACATAAATTACGATTTAGGCTGATAAAATTCCAAGAGAGGGACAAACTATTTCTGTTAATCAACATGAATCCATTACCTATTGTGTGTACTGTGCAGAGGTAGGATGTCTTACCAAGGGATCTCTTACATTTAAAAGTTTAACTAATTATACTTACCAGGTTATTTTATAGGGGCAAAATTCTGAAAGTTCACCAAATCTATGAAGAAAATATTCATGAGGCCAGTGTGAACAAAATTTACTTTGCCCATGGTTGTAACAAAAGTTACTGAAAGCGGAATTTTGAAGTATGTTATAAGAGTTTACCAAGTAGATCTCCATTAGGTAGCCAGGTTGGTGATGGTGATTTTGCAATGAAGATGGTTCAAATGGAGTATGTGATGGCATCTCAGTCTTGATATCTACCAATTTATGTTGCTGCCGCCTGGTCGGGTCAGTATATGAAGACTCAGAGCAGTGGTAAAACTGGTAAACCATTCAGGCGCCTGGGTATATGTGCACAATTAGTTTAAACCACTCAGTCCGGCACATAATTTAACAAACCAATTAAAGTGCAAGTTTTGCTGATACCTGAGTAGCATTAGCGGAACCCTTTAACAATGGACTTCGCCATGCACACACCAACGACGTGCCTTACCCTATACAGCCTTCACTGTACCCAAAGACGTGTCAACTAATCACTTTCCAACAGACTGAAGAATGGCAGATATAGAACCTGAAACCACACTAACCGCACTGTCATTGGTACCGGCGAACTTAGACCCAAGTTGAAACCAAACCCAGTTGCAATTTGTGTAAAGCCCCACTTTCGAGTTCTTCCAGTATGTAGAACGGGTCAAGATTGAGGTCCCGATGACCCACCTTTCAAAATTTAAGATTTCACATTTAAATTAACGGACACATTAACTTTGAGTTTCATTTAACACAACTAACCTCATTTTCATTTAAGAGCAAAAAATTTCCAAGTCCGTCGTGGCTGCAAACACTATTCCGGTCGGGCAGCTTATTTTTTTTGTAAAGCAGCTATTCAAAACCGAATCCCAAATTAAAGGATCACTTCTCGCGCAGAGAATTGATTTCAATTATATACCTTTTAGAAACGCCATAATCTACAACAAAACACAACCCCAAACACCCTCTTAGATTGCATCTTATGAGCAACTTGTTCATCTGCTGTTACGGCAACTTTCTACTTCTTTAAAGGACACTTTTTTGTTGACAAGAATCGACTTCTAATCTATGCTTATTATTTATCTATTTGTTGACAACTCTTACAGCTAGCTTAACCATACCCGTTACAAATATACTCTTCTAATAAGCACGACATCACTTGTAAAGTTGTACAAATTCCTCTCACAATTGTATTACTTACCATAGACTTTGACTTCGTGAATAACATGGCGTTCTCAGAATGCAAAAAATCCTTAAACTCTTTACTAAACTAACCTTCTCTACTATTCTGCTGCATCTATGATGTTCCAAGACGACATCCTCTTCATACCTTCCAGGAAGTTGCTTGGTAGTTAATTTAATGCAGTTTATAAAATGCGGCTTTGACTTTTGTAACAGCTAAATCATTTTAAACAGGAGATCCTACATGCATCCATAAACTCATTATCAGAACTTGCAATGTGTATGATCTGAAACATGCCAACTATATTTGGCCATTCACACGTAAACTTGGGAAAAAAAGATGCCCCAATTAGAAAAAGTCTCAACCCATTAAGAATGGGCCAATTTGGATTATATATTTTTTAGGTGACAGAATAAGTAAATTTACAAATTTAGCCAAATGGTAAAAACAAAAATAAAACCATATAATGCATATGCCATACTAATTAACTTAATCTAAATTGCTAGGCTTCCCGACCATATATAGCTCATCTTTAGCTAAGACCACTCAACTATCTCAAACTCTTTTGAGCAACTCCGTGCATCACTGTCGAGGCATCATGAGCTGCAAATAGAAAAACGAAAAAGCAAAATCAAATCTATTGAATATACCATAACAGTAGATAGAAAAGACAAATGTATACAAAAAGCTCGCCACCACCTTCGAGTAATTATGAGTTGCATGAAAGTAGAAATTAAAAACAAAAACAGCTATAACAGGTTACGTCTCATAGTTGCAGATAACAAATTTTAAATATATAAAAGAAATTGCAATGTTGATATTTCTATAATATATCATCCTCACCTTCGAGTCTTTAACCATTAAGCTTATCAATCCAGCCTGCATAGCCGCTTTTTAGTTCAAACAATCAAACAATCCGAGGATTTGATAACATCGCATAGTTTCATATATTAAAACAGAAAATAGTAGTGTACCTTCACCAAGTGAGGTTGGAATACCCCTGACAAATATCTTCTTTGTTTTGAAAACCTTTGAATTAACAGACCCTTTAGGTATGGTCCTCTTAATCTCAACCTAAAAAAAACACAAAAGAATATGAGCAAAAGATATGCATGCCAATAAGACGTAACCGCATATATCAACCACTTTTAGTTTTTAACTGCTTTACACTGCTTTACACTGAAGACATGGGTGTCCTCGATAACCTTGTCCACAACAACAGGATCAGCATATGTTATGAATCCAAGTCCCCTAGCCTAGTCCATACTTCACAAAGTGCTTATTAAATTCATCTAATGTTTATAGAATAACACTTGATACAAAGATTCATATTTATTTACAGAAGGGTAAAGCATCAACATATAATAATTTTCAATGTTAGATTAGTAAAAAAAAAACCATAAACATGATACAACGTGATACAAAAAATCAATTAACCTATGAATTTTTAATAGATGATCATAACATGTATTTATCTAAAAACAATCAATGGCTTATACAATCATGTATTACATAATGAAACGATCATATATACCTCATACACTTGATGAACTTTTTATGTTGATCGTGTTTTAGGGATTAGAGGAAAACATGATATTAGGGTTTTGAGAAAAAGAAATTACGAATGAATTCAAGATTTATTTTACGTAAACCTAATATTAGGGTGCTGGGAAAATATATACTATGTAGATTTCCTATATAGATTTCGACATTGAGTATCTAACCAAAATAATAAGGTGGTTTAGTGGTTAAGATACCTCCTACTATCTAGATGATCTTGGGTTCGAATCCATGCACACGTTTTTTTAAAAACAAAAACATCCGAGAAAAACACATCAATACACACGAATCTAAAACAATAATTTTCGAAATTAATTACAAAAATGCAAATAAAATAAATTTAAAAATTGCTTAAATGATATTTCGCACGTCTAATACAATAATTTTCGAAATTAATTAAAAAAAATGCAAATAAAATAAAATTAAAAAATTGCTTACATGGCGACAAATGTGATGACATGGCAGATAATGAATTACTGGGCAATGAGGTGGCGTTTACGTGGCATTATCTACGTGTAACGCCTCCTGTTATATATAATGTAGATATATATATATATATATATATATATATATATATATATATATATATATATATATATATATATATATATATATATAGGGTGGGGTTATTCTAAAAAGTCCCTTATAATAGAAAGTGTAGGAAGGATTGTGGGAGTGACATGTGTCACCCCCATGCCACATCATATGACACTCAGCTAAATATTTTTGGCGGGAAAATATTTTTTTTTGCCCAAAAAAAAACATTTTTTTTGGCGGACATTTTTTTTTTTTTTTGGCGGGGGGGGGGGGTGGGGGTGAACACATGTCAGTATGATGTGTGCATAATGATGTGGAAGGGGTGCACACATGTCACCTCCATCTTCCACACTTTTTATTATAAGGACTTTTTTATTTTAAACCCATACCTATCATATAATATATATATATATATATATATATTATATATATATAATATATAGTATATATGAATATATAATATCATAGTCTATATAGATATCAGTATAGCTATATATATACTATATATAATTGAAAAGTAACATGAGGTTGTTAGGCATGAACATTAGATGAAAGCCCATGAAAACTATGTATTGTTTAATTGATCCATTAAAAATTCAGTGATCTTTCGTTTAAACTACGTGATGAATTGATATAAAGATGTTAAGAATTTTCAACTATATAACATGATGTGTTAGGCTTTTATTTTTCTACGATGAGGACCTCTGAAATGTCGAATATTCGTCGCTAAA
>LBNU01027239.1:166303-190368 GCA_014162995.1 Artemisia annua | reverse complement strand
TTCATTAGTTACATTGTGTGAAATGAGTCTTGCCATCATTTGAATATATTTGTGTCATGTCACATCTTATTAATGAACATGGTTTATTGCATTGTGTGTTTGACCTTCTTTGGCATTTACACTTGCATGGAAGAACTCTTCATGAAGTCAATGTATGCCTATGTGATGTGACTTGACATAGTTTTGTAGGGATTTACTTTGTGTGCAAGGTTGGACTTCATCAGACCTGGCGGATCCCTGGAGTATAACGGGCGGAACCCTTGTGAAGGTTCCGCCGGGTCCGCCAGATGTAACATTTCATGCAGTATAAATAGAAGCCAACTTGCAAGAAAATCCTTATCACTCATGGAGAATGTTTTCACATTTCTCTCTCAACTAACAAAATAACATTTGACTTGTGTGATTCTCTTTTGTAGCAAGAAGTTCACAAAGTCAATCAAGAGGTTACAAGTTTCAACAAGAAGTTGGAAGACTTGTTAACTTTGTTTAGCATAAGCTTTGGTAGCTTATACTTTGTATGTAGTGTGTCAAGTGATCGGTTAGTATTTTAGGCCTCAAAATACTTAGTGAGTTGGGAGTTGTTGTACCCTTGTAAAAGAACTAACGGGAGTGGTTGTANCATATGTATTGTGTCAAGTGATCGGTTAGTATTTTAGGCCTCAAAATACATAGTGAGTCGGGAGTTGTTGTACCCTTGTAAAAGAACTATCGGGAGTGGTTGTACCCTTGGTAAAGAACTCGACATCTAGCCTTGTGTCGGTAAAAGGAATTAGGCGACGTTAGGTTGGTTCTACCTCGAACTAGAACTCGGTATTTAGCTTAGTACCGGATAAAGTGTAAGCGACGTGTGAAAGGTTTCTCCACCGAGAAGGAGTTTGTTGATAGTGCTTGAAACTCTCGAGTTGGATACTTGGGGCGTGGACGTAGGGCAAGGACAAGTGAGGTCCTTGTAGCTGAACCGCGATAAACAATCGTGTTGTGGTTTGATCGTTCTATCTCTTTACTTGCATGCTTTATATATATTGTGTTGTGTTCACATATTATCTTTGAGTTGGTCAAAGTACTTCCATTCATATAATAAAGCAAAACGTCAAGTATATCTTTGATTAAAACGGGTAATTTGTAAAAGATAATTAACGTAAAAAGCGGTAAACTATTCAACCCCCCTTCTAGTTTTCCACAATGTCTATTGAAGAAGTCGTTATACGGCTTGAAGCAATCACCTCGACAATGGTATAAAAGGTTTGACATATTCATGACTAGCAAAGGTTACTCAAGGAGTAATTATGATAGTTGTGTTTATCATAAGAAGTTTCCAAATGGGTCGTATGTTTACTTGTTGTTATATGTGGATGATATGTTGATTGCTTCTAAAAACATGTCAAAGATCGATCGACTAAAAGCTCAACTCAAAAGTGAGTTTGAGATGAAAGATTTGGGTGCAGCTAAGAAGATACTAGGAATGGAGATTATAAGAGATAGACGCGAAGGAAGATTGTATTTGTCGCAAAGGAAATACATAGAAAAGGTACTTCAGCGCTTTGGGATGAACAATTCCAAACCGGTTAGTGTTCCACTTGCTGCACATTTCAAACTTTCATCAGCGTTGTTACCCGATACAGAGGAGGAGGTGGAGTACATGTCACATGTTCCATATGTTGGTGCCGTTGGTAGCATCATGTATGCTATGGTGTGTACTAGACCAGATATTGCACAGGCTGTAAGTGTAGTGAGTAGATATATGGATTGTCCCGGGAAAGCTCATTGGGAAGCAGTGCAATGGATTCTTAGGTACCTCAGGGGAACAACAGATTTCAGCCTTGTATATGATAGCGGTGGTAACACTTATGTTACCGGGTATGTTGATTCTGATTATGCAGGTGATTTGGATCGAAGAAGGTCTTTGATGGGGTGTGTTTTCATGCTTGGCGGATGTGCTATCAGTTGGAAAGCAACATTACAGTCAATAGTTGCTTTGTCTACCACTGAAGCAGAGTACATGGCAATGGCGGAAGGTATAAAAGAAGCAATTTGGTTGAAAGGCTTGGTTGGTGATCTAGGAATGCAACAGGATCAGACTGTGGTGCACTGTGATAGTCAAAGTGCCATACACTTGTCCAAAAACCAAGTGTATCATGAAAGAACCAAGCATATTGATGTGCGGTATCACTTTATTCGAGAAGTCATATCTGAAGGGGTTATTAATGTGAGAAAGATTGGTACATCAAATAATCCAGCGGATATGTTGACTAAACCGGTTACTACTAACAAGTTCAAGCATTGCTTGGACTTGGTTGGTGTTCGCGACATATAAAGTGATGAGCCCAAGAGGGGCTGCTAGGAAGCGGAGATTGAGAATAGATAGCAAAGAAATGGAATGTTCGCCAAGGTGGAGATTTGTTGGACGGTGTAGTTATGATAGCTACACGTTTCATGCATACAATTGTGTGGCTCATATTCCATGCAAATTGTTAAGTCAAACATTGAGGTGCATAGCTCACAACTAGGATGGATGGTGGCATAGCCCAACTATTTGGGTGTTGACTCAATTACAATTTTACTTGTTATATTTGTCAAGAAAGGTGGCCACCAACTCAACTCATTTAACACATGCATGCAGGTTGCTTTAACTATAAAAGGAGAATGACCTGAGCATCATTCGATCATCCAAAACATTAACAAACACACTTGTTTGCTGAAAGAATAGTGAGAGTATCTTGTAGTGAGAAATAGAGTGGTACAGAATTGTTATATAAAATTCTATACGAGTGAGCTTTTGAGGGGAGTGTATAAAGTCTAGTGAGTGTCCAAAATACTTCCAAGAGTATTTCTCAGAGTCTAGATTTTGAGCGATACACTGTGTAACCTCGGTACTCCATATTTGCTAGTGAAATTCCAGTCTCGCTTCCGCCCGTGGACGTAGGTGATTACCGAACCACATTAAATCCCGGTGTCTTTATTTATTGCGCAATTGTTCTATTTAATTACTTGTCTCGAAAGTACGTTAATCACAACAATATGTAACTTGCAAAGGGAAATTTGACAAGATACGCCTCATAAGTCTCACTCTCTCAGATACAGCGTTCATAAGTGCTCTCGTTGTATGACTACGCTCCCTTTTTCAACGTGCAAATAATGTTCCGAAAATACTCCTAATTGTCATCTGTTACACTCTCTTTCATTCTGATCTCACAGCCAAGTTCGTAAATATTGACATCATACGTAGACATAGAAGTTATACATTGTAGGTTTAAGCCCAGGTTATACACACTTAATATGTTGCAGGATGTATAAAGAAGGTTTAAAGCTTGGTGAAAATGTAAACTCCACACTCTATTGAATAAACTAATGGGGCTATATATAGCCTTACAATGCTAACTGATAAGAGAGAAAATAGCCACTACTCCTACTACCTAAAGAAAAGGTAAACATGATCAATCTACCCAACGTGCAAATGCACTTACATGATATTCCGTCTACCAATGACTTATTCATCCATGATCTATTACCCTTTATTTAATTAAATACTAACTTACTAAAATACTAAAAATACTAAAGTACTTGGTCAAGATTAAACCCAACATTCACCCCCTTAATCTTGACTCGTTTCTTCATCAAAGCAATGCCGGTTCTTCATCTTGGATCAAGTTCGCTTCGTCTTTGTCCTTCCACTTTGTGCACTCATAGCCAAAGTGTCCAAATTCTCCACAATCAAAACACCGGAACCTGCTTTTATCACCACCTCGACTCGTACCTCTTCCTCGACCTCTTTCACCTCTACCATAGCTTCTTCCACGACCCCTTCCTTGTCCGCTACTTTCACCATACTTGTGTTCAGCCATCAAGACTCTGCCTTGCTCTTCCTCCTTTTCACCAAGTCCTTTTAGTCTTTCTTCAAACGCCTTGAGTCTTCCAACTGCTTCGTCAAAGAACATCGAGTCCAAATCGAAACATTGTTCAATTGACAATTTGAAAAAATGGTTTCGGCATCGAGTTGAGCAATATTTTTACTAAGTTAACCTCTTCAAGTTCATNGTTGAGCAATCTTTTTACTAAGTCAACCTCTTCAAGTTCATAACCAAGAGATCTTACTTTCGATGCTATACCATTTAGTTTCGCCACGAAATCATCTACCGCTTCACCCTCCTTCATGCACATAGTTTCAAGCTCCTTCCTTAAAGTTGCAAGTCAAGCCGTCCTCACCCGATCAACACCCAAAAACCATGTTTTCAAACCGTCCCACACTTTCTTTGGGTCGGTGTAACTCGCCATTTGCAATACCATGTCTTCTGGTATTGCTTGAAACAAAAACGCAAGAGCTTGTTTGGTTTTCTTTAGATCCGGTTCTTCACCTAACCCTCTTGGTTCAACCGTCTCCCATAGCCCATAAGCATCCATAATGGACTTGACCTTCACAGACCATATCGGATAATTCACCGAGGTCAAGATCGGTACTTGATAGGACATCGAACCTCCTTCTTTAGGTACCAAGGCCATTCTTCACTTCTCTTTCTTATTATTATTATTTTTTATTTTATTTATTTATTTATTTTTTTTTGGTTACACCTGCCTTTCTTCCTTTTCTTTCTCACGGCACCTGACTTTCTTTCTCTTTCTCACGGCACCTGACTTTCTTTCTTTCTTCTTACTTTATTTACCTAGATCAGCTTCTTTCTTCTTTCTGTATTGACCTAGATCAGCTTCTTTCTTGCTGTGATTTCTTTCTTTCTTTCTCGTTCTTCTTTCTGTGATTTCTTACTAGACACCAGGCATGAGCCCCTGAGCTCTGATACCAAATGTAGGTTTAAGCCCAGGTTATACACATTTAATATGTTGCAGGATGTATAAAGAAGGTTTAAAGCTTGGTGAAAATGTAAACTCCACACTCTATTGAATAAACTAATGGGGCTATATATAGCCTTACAATGCTAACTGATAAGAGAGAAAATAGCCACTACTCCTACTACCTAAAGAAAAGGTAAACATGATCAATCTACCCAACGTGCAAATGCACTTACATGATATTCGGTCTACCAATGACTTATTCATCCATGATCTATTACCCTTTATTTAATTAAATACTAACTTACTAAAATACTGAAAATACTAAAGTACTTGGTCAAGATTAAACCCAACACACGTTGCTTCTTCTGGTGACCCTCCAACCCACGGTACCAAAACCTGTTGGACCGGAATTCCCTTCTTCAGAACTACTTGAGAGTCACATATGGTTAACGATTGTTTGAAGGGCTGGCCATCTTGAATTTCCTTAGGAATACTTGACACAACTTCATTCCTGGTACCTTTAAAGGGTTTACCTGAATTTACAGTAGTAACATAAAACAATGAAGGAGTTGGTTTGTGTATCTGGGAAACTTTGGTGATGTCATTGGATTCAGGGGCGGAGGCAATGGGGGGACTAGTGGGTGCTAGGCCTCCCCCAACTAGCCCAATAAGTTCACTATAATATAGCTCAAAAGCCCAATAGTTTAAGAATATGAACAATCGGCCTCTACCAATATTATCAATTCAATATTACGTTTCTTGGATAAAAAAGTGTAACAGCTAAAACTCAAGAGTCAAGAGGAAGACGAGTGTTACGAGTGAATAAACCGATCAAAAGAATTGTTATTGAATGTTTTTATTGATTTGTTCATTCATTAATGATCACAGTTATTTATTCACTTCTTTGAATTTTTGTGTCTTCAATTCTTTGAAATATTGAATTCTGATTTATAGTTTTTGTTCTTTCATTAATGATCAATTCATTCACTTGATAACTATTGAATTATTAATTGCTTGTAGCCTTGTATGATTATCAATTTATCACTTGTTGTATGCTGGATTAAGTATTTGCTTTTANTCGAACCTCCTTCTTTAGGTACCAAGGCCATTCTTCACTTCTCTTTCTTATTATTATTATTTTTTATTTTATTTTATTTTTTATTTTTTTTTTGGTTACACCTGCCTTTCTTCCTTTTCTTTCTCACGGCACCTGACTTTCTTTCTCTTTCTCACGGCACCTGACTTTCTTTCTTTCTTCTTACTTTATTTACCTAGATCAACTTCTTTCTTCTTTCTGTATTGACCTAGATCAGCTTCTTTCTTGCTGTGATTTCTTTCTTTCTTTCTCGTTCTTCTTTCTGTGATTTCTTACTAGGCACCAGGCATGAGCCCCTGAGCTCTGATACCAAATGTAGGTTTAAGCCCAGGTTATACACACTTAATATGTTGCAGGATGTATAAAGAAGGTTTAAAGCTTGGTGAAAATGTAAACTCCACACTCTATTGAATAAACTAATGGGGCTATATATAGCCTTACAATGCTAACTGATAAGAGAGAAAATAGCCACTACTCCTACTACCTAAAGAAAAGGTAAACATGGTCAATCTACCCAACGTGCAAATGCACTTACATGATATTCCGTCTACCAATGACTTATTCATCCATGATCTATTACCCTTTATTTAATTAAATACTAAATTACTAAAATACTGAAAATACTAAAGTACTTGGTCAAGATTAAACCCAACATACATCACTGGTATCATTGAATCTTTTTTACTAGCTCAACCGAATTGTATTGAGGTTGAAATCCGAATGAAGGAGAGTGTAAAAGATGGAAATTAGCTAGGGGTATTTTGGAACATTGGTTGCGCGTTGAAAAAGGGAGTGCAGGTAAAAAAGAGTGCACATCTAATGTAATCTATTGTGAGAGGAGGGTACATTATGAGGTGTATGTCGTCAAATTTCCCATTATAAGTTGATCTTAGTTGAGCCAACACTAGTTGCTTATGTGGAGGTGACTACTAGGAGTTTAAGAAAGTTTCTGAACACGTAGAAATACGTCTCTCAATTCTAGTACCGATAGGCAGCAGAGCTTTGGAAGCACTAAACCTAGGAATCAATAACACATAAACTTTGTTAAGAAGTATCCTTTTTTAGCAGGCTTGGGACTTAATTGTCCGTTATTCTACAAGCTATACCCAATTTGAAATTCGTTACTTGTTTTATCTTTTATAATATTCTGAATTCAATTGCACGAAATGAGAGAGATTGAGGAAGTTTATATTGCGGTATTGCAAGAAATGAGAGAAATTGAGGGAGTTTATAATGCGGAAGATGGAGAGGCTGAGGAAGAAGAGAAACACACAGAAGAACGAAGAACGGGTCTTGTTTCACCATCTATCTCTTAGAGAGGTGGGTGCAATCATGAATGACCCACACCAAACTAACGTGGTACGGCACCAAGCCCGCACCACCATACCGGGCCCCTCGAGCGGCAAGCCACAAGTGAAGCTCATGGCTTGCGCGAAAGTTGCATTTTTCTTATTCTTTTTTTATTTTAATTGGCTTTTGTGTGAGTTTGTGTTTTAAGTAGGTACGATGTGTCTCAAAAGGAGTGTTTTGGTTTGAGGGATTAGTGAGGGGGCTTTTTGATGTGTGAGTGATAAAGGAATTGAAGTGAAAAGGGGAAATTGTGAGGTGACATGACGTGACACAACTTTTTGTCTTTGGCTTGAGCTAGCCACCATACGTAGTACGTACTCTTAATACAATATTATAACATATACTTTAGGTATAACTTAAGTGTATCTTCAATAAATTCGCCCTGATTATTGGAAAACTCATGCGTGAAAAAAGAGAGATTATTGAAATACTTCAATTCTGGAATAAGAACAAGTCAATGAATTTATATTTGAATATGAAGAGTGAGGTAAGATCAAATGAGAAATATAATTAAGATGAGAAGAATGAGAAGAAACCACAACCACAAATATTTAATGCACCCATAAAAATAGATGCATCTCTCTATTATTTCTCTTTCCTTATTTGAAATATGTGGATACAACTTCTTCTTACTTTTCTCATTGCAATAATTCTTCTCAATAGATTATGAAGAGTATCGTGTTTGATACTACGATCACTTTGTGATTGATGTACTTGTTAATTTTAGAGGATTATTGTATTGTGTTTTGTAAATCATTTGTGTCCAACTCATTACAAACTGATTTGTTGATCGAAAGTCTAATAACCCTATGAAATTGAGTCAGCACATGAGTTAAGAGCATGCAAGTGTAAATGAATAGAGCTTTTATTAAGTAACTCGAGCTCGAATTCGTTCTAGAAAAGTTATACCGATCCTAGAGCTTGAGCTCAAGCTTAGGAAATGAGCTCAAATATTTAACGAGTTGAGCTTGAGTTTATATACGCTTCACTCAAGATATTATCAAAATTTTCGAGCTTCCAAATGATGTATATATTAATGTATATTATACACTGTTTATGACCCTATATATAAATACAGTAAGTGTAAAAACTTAATTTTAAAAGTATCGAGTATTTCAAGACTAGCTCGAGCTAAATTCAAATTTTGTCTTAAATTTTGATTGTACTTGATTTAGAAAACACATCACTACAGATAAAACGAGCTTTTCGAACTGAATTCAAAGTTTATGGATTTTGTTTGGTTGAGGAGGCTATATACCTAGCTGTGTGATAATTTTGTCCATACGTTCTATAAACATGTGGAGCACCACTTTTGTTGTATGTATCATCAATTTTACCACCCAGGCCATTGATGTGAAACTAAGCATCATGTTATTTTGTCGAATATGTTGCTGGAAATTAAATCTCTGGCACGAATATCTTTCTTTTGCTGTCAAAAAAGATAACAGTCTTGGTGGAGGTTTCTTGAATGCTAGTAAGGTTACCCCTCTTAGACAACATAACGATTAGTTATTAGACAACATCAGGATGGGTGACTAGTTTCATAATTCCAGAAAAAAATATATATTATANGTGGTTATTAGGGCGCGTGTGGTATAGTAGGTTAAAGAGGAGGTGATGGTGGTTGTTTTGGTGGTGGAGGTAAGATGGTAGAAGTGGCGGTGATGGTGGTTGTTGGGTGTTGCAGGCCGGCGGCTTCAAGAGAAGAGAAAGAGAGGTTGTTGTGTTTATTAGGGTTAGTGAAATGAGAGGATAAAGGTGGAGTAGAGTTTTTTTTATACTTTTATTAGTTTGGGACATTATTGATTTACTATTCGAACTTTAGAAAGTGTCTGTGTTAAAATTTGTCTAATATTTGATTTTGGCTATAAGTTGGCTATAAGTTAAAATAGTACACTTTCAAATTTGGCTAACATTTTATTTTACTAGAGAATTATGAGATCCAAATGCATAATATATCATTGTTATAGCCTAAAGTTATTTTTATTTAAATTATTATTCATTTGTACGGTTATTATTAGAAAAAAATGTATATCCGAATAACATTTGCTCGCCGCAAAATATAGTCACAGGGTACCCGCCGCCGCATCGCGCGGGTACCCTGCTAGTTTCACTAATTACTTAACCAAAAATTCCCAATTTCCCCCACCCCAAAACATAAGCCCCAAAACTCAACTTAAATTTTCATTTCCCCCCCAAAACCCAGTTTCACTTTTCCATCTCCCTCCCAAACCTCGATTACACCCCATTTAACCCAAAATCAGATCTCACCTTATCTTGTTATCTTCCCCGAAACCCGACCTCATGTTTCGACTGTGACTACCTTGGCTACTATTCAAAAGGTTAGTGTGTGTGTGCTCTTTTAAATTTCTTTCATACTTATGGAACAATTTTTTTAAAGTTAAACCCAATTTTTGACCTAGTTTTAAGATATATATTT
The DNA here is from genome assembly GCA_014162995.1 of Artemisia annua. Lineage (NCBI taxonomy): Eukaryota > Viridiplantae > Streptophyta > Magnoliopsida > Asterales > Asteraceae > Artemisia > Artemisia annua. The sequence continues at coordinate 180,697 of LBNU01027239.1, read as the reverse complement.
CATGGAACAATAGATGTTTACTTCATAAATTGGTTGTATCTTTGTACTCGTATGTATGTATATTTAGGTTGAAATCACTAAAATTGATAGTAGTTTAGCTTTTGACTATGTTGATTATTTTGACTATTTTTAGCATAGACTCTTCAAAGGTACGAATTGTTAATTGGTAGAGTGCACGGGTACCCTTCTTGATCTCGCATTGGAACTATAATTGGTACTGGAAAATCAAAATGGTTTTAAAATGTTCCATCTAATTGTTTATGATAGTTTTCTAATGGAAGATAGTTAATGAATGTGATGATGCTTATAGCACTGTAACGTCTAGTTGATATCGATAAGACCATGCTTGGTTTTATATGAGTTGATGTTATATTCTTTTGTAATAATCTTGTTGATTACTGAAGTTTCATGCAAATGCAGGGGTCACTATAATGTGAAATTTGTGAATCAATGATAACATGTATTCTGATGGGTAAAGTATGGTTTATAGTTTAATTGTTGAAACTTCTAAAAGTTTCACATACAAAACATGGAATATGAGATTATGTTATGTACTAAGCGCTACTATTTATTTGCAGATTAAAGATTTATAATTGGTGAATCTTGGTTAAGGATGTAAATAAAATAAAGTAGTCCGTAAATGCGCTATAAAGTTTCAGCACCGAAAGCCAAACCAATATGGAGATCCATCAAAATTTAGATGCGGGTGAAACTTCTTTCTATTTGCCCCCTTTTCAAACTAAGTCACAACTTTGAATAATTTGGTGGTAGACTGGTAGTAATTTCTTAAAACACTTTAATCAGTTTATTTCATTGTGGCATTGTAGAATACTTATCATATATGATATGTACGGTCAAGTTTCCTATCCTATAACAACATAAACAAGCTGAAGTGCCATATATCTAGATTTGTTACTGTATCGTCACTTTTTTTATATAATTGTTTGCGCATCACAGAATATGAAATTTGTACATGGATTTTTACATCACAAGTTAGGAAAATGTTTAATGTTTATTGTACTACTGTACTAGATATATAAATTCTTAAAAAAGATTTCACACTTCCATTTGAATGGAAAAAATGCTGATAACTTTTGGAAAATGGTTTATTCCAATATTACACTTTTGTGTGTCTGCAAATGTGAATAAAAGTGTACATACTTATCCAATTAGTCGTTGCAGCATTGGATTTTCACCTTGTTATTTGCTTGTAGGGTGTGTTCATCAATCCAGCATTCATTGAGCCGTTTGGTCTCACTTTGATAAAGGTTCTTTTCTATCTTAACACTAGTTATCAGTCCTTGATTGAGTCAATTTCATACATTTAAAGTGTCAAAATGATCTTTTTACTTTAGAACATGATCTGACATGAGCTGTTATTCTAAATATACAGGCAGCAGGGTATGGTTTACCAATGTTGGCGACTAAAAATGGAGGTCCAGTGGATATTAAAAAGGTATGTTTTCTTCATTCCTAAAAGAGGTGGAAAATTGGAGGTCAAAACGCGTTATTTTTGTTATGGGTCGAAACAGGACAGGTTGGGTTGGGTTGACTTGTAACATTTACTACAATAATATAACTTTTATATATGAATGTTGAGTAAAGGAAGTTTGTAAGTTTCTAATTTGAAATTACTCTGTGACAGGCTTTAAATAATGGGTTCCAAATATGTATTTACACCTTGCAAGTGCGTCTGTTCCAGTTATCACAGCCTGACGACATAATGGCCCGAGTCTGCATTATTCCATATGTTGGCAGCATCTGTTGATCTTCAGTGGTCTTATGTAACACAACTGGATTATTAAGGTATGTGATGACAAACTCACACCATCCGCAACTTTGTGGTATTGTTTTTAATTTGTATGAGATTTTGCCGCTTTCATTGTTTAAAACTAATGGCTTTGCGTTGTAGCGTTTTCGCCAACACCTTTAGTAATATTGCTTATCCGCTTACTACTCTATCCTACATCAGTTAACCGATTTAAGGGTTTTTGGGCCTGCTTATCCACATAGCTTTTTTTGGGGCAAACTGCAGGTGGCTCCTTTCATCTGGTCAAGTGTCAAGTGGGTAAAGGCACAGACTCAACGTCTTACTCAGAACTTGAAATGTGTTGTTTGCAAGAGTAGTCACAAGATAATCTTAATGTATCAATAGAAAGTAGTTGTAATATTAGTGAATATTTTCTTATCTCAATCAATATAATGTTCATTTGGCAAAAAGGTACTGGATTTTATGGCTGTATTTTTTTTTAATTTTTTTTTTCACATAGAGCCATGTGCTTTGATAGAAAACCGGGCTCTATAACAGGTAATAGAGCCCGTTTTCAAAACCGGGCTCTANTATTTTCTTATCTCAATCAATATAATGTTCATTTGGCAAAAAGGTACTGGATTTTATGGCTGTATTTTTTTTTAATTTTTTTTTTCACATAGAGCCATGTGCTTTGATAGAAAACCGGGCTCTATAACAGGTAATAGAGCCCGTTTTCAAAACCGGGCTCTATTTGCTTTTCACAGAGTCCCTCCCCCTTTGTGCCCTCATGAAAAACCGGGCTCTATCAACCTTTTCAACCGGGCTCTATGTCTATTTTTGTAGTAGTGTCGAGCTCGAATTCGTTTTAGAAAAGTTATACCGATCCTAGAGCTTGAGCTCAAGCTTAGGAAATGAGCTCAAATATTTAACGAGTTGAGCTTGAGTTTATATACGCTTCACTCAAGATATTATCAAAATTTTCGAGCTTCCAAATGATGTATATATTAATGTATATTATACACTGTTTAAGACCCTATATATAAATACAGTAAGTGTAAAAACTTAATTTTAAAAGTATCGGGTATTTCAAGACTAGCTCGAGCTAAATTCAAATTTTGTCTTAAATTTTGATTGTACTTGATTTAGAAAACACATCACTACAGATAAAACGAGCTTTTCGAACTGAATTCAAAGTTTATGGATTTTGTTTGGTTGAGGAGGCTATATACCTAGCTGTGTGATAATTTTGTCCATACGTTCTATAAACATGTGGAGCACCACTTTTGTTGTATGTATCATCAATTTTACCACCCAGGCCATTGATGTGAAACTAAGCATCATGTTATTTTGTCGAATATGTTGCTGGAAATTAAATCTCTGGCACGAATATCTTTCTTTTGCTGTCAAAAAAGATAACAGTCTTGGTGGAGGTTTCTTGAATGCTAGTAAGGTTACCCCTCTTAGACAACATAACGATTAGTTATTAGACAACATCAGGATGGGTGACTAGTTTCATAATTCCAGAAAAAAATATATATTATAAAAGTATTGCTTTATCTTTGTGAATCATATCTTCTACTTTGTTACAAAAGTTTCTGTTTTGGCGATTTTGGAGTGTCTGTTGTAAAGAATGCACAACATTTATGTTAGTTAATTTATCAAAAGATACACGTAAACATCAGTGAACTTGTAAAACACGACATTTAAGTTACTTAATTTATTAAAAAATATACGTTCAAGTTATTCCTATTAACATCGAAATCATAGATGAGTACGCTTCCAATAAGTTCAATAACTTTGGATCTTAGCCCATGATGGCCTTTTTATTGCTTCCGTCCCTACTTAAATGCATCATGGGCGTGAACTCTAACATGTGTATCATTGGCATGTTTATTCTAAATGTTGGTTAAACTTAACTTCAAGTGGACGAGAGTGATGAAAAATTAATAAAAATTAAAACTAAATTTTTACAATTTATTTTTAAATGTCATGTTTTGTATCATATAAACGGTTTTGCACATGACCTACGTTAGCCCAGCTACGACACTTTCTAGACCTATATTTGAACACTAAACAATTTATATTACTTTTAGATGGTCGTGAGCTCTAACACATGTATACTTTGCATGTTTATTATTAGTTTCTACTAGAAACTCAATTTCTATATACCAAAAAGTATATATAAATCCGAATACCTATACAATAGAACAAAGGGCACTTATCTTGTTAATCTATGACCCTTATGATGTGACAAAACGGCCTTAGATGGGTCGAGTGTTGGGCCAATACACAAACTGGTGTGCATGGGTTGGGCTTGAACAACGAGCTTGCACTCGTATATATACTCTCGGCAAACCTATACAACATGGTACGTGTTATCTAATAAAGATGGTTGTGTTTGATGTTGTCGAGGAAGTACTTTTAAGATTGCATGTGAAAGATCTGCTCCGATTCAAAAGCGTTTGTAAGTTATGGTATTCTTTGATTTCAAGTCCTTCTTTTGTTAGACTTCAATGTAAACATATTTGCAACAAAGAGGACAATAGAAGGATCGCTATGTGTCTACCATATACATATACTCATAATGCAAGGGTCCTCGAGTCGCATTACTACACTAGCTGGAATATTGGAGGTTCTTCCAATGGCCTTGTATGCATGTATGAGTCAAGACGGCCTTCTAAACCAATTTTTGTAACCAATCCTTTGACTAGAAAGTTTAGAGAACTTCGAAAGCCACCAACTATTGATTTTGCGCATAGGCAATGTTTGGGATTTGGTTATGATTCATCTACTGATGATTACAAAGTTGTTATGGCAGTCTATAAACATAGTGATCGTAGAACACTTGTTTATATATTATATTTGAAATCAAATATCTGGAAACTTTTGGGACATTTCAATTACAGGCTTAGTGATGACATACTAGGCCTAGCCACGCATGGTATCTTATTTAATGGGGCACTTCACTGGTTTTGGTTTGATGATAATTATACGACGGACAAGGCATTAATAGTGTCTTTTGATTTAGCTAAAGAGGAATTAAGAGAAATTCCCCAACCTGATGACGCGAGATATGTTTGGGGTTATGGTAGCACACTGGCGATTTTCGAAGGCCGTCTATGCATATATACTAGAATGCTTAACTATTATCCCCCCTTTAGCATTTGGGCTATGAAAAATTACGATGTGAAACCATCTTGGGAACTGTTGCCAATCACACAAATCCTTCTCATGAAGGATCATGCTATACACCATATGCTTAAGAGTGGTATTCAATTTCCTTACTATTGTGATGATGATATAAGACTGAGTACGTGTGAAAAATATATTTGGTCTCCTATCTTTGTGCAAACCCTTGTATCTCCTTTTGTTAATAATGGGAGACCAAGTTATGCAAAGAATAACAACAACACTGTCAAAGCGGGGAGTGTTAAGGTGAGCTCTGCTTATTATGTTCTTGTTTCACCATCGATCTGTCTCTTAATCTGACTCCATATTTTGTCTCAAACTATATATGCATGATGTACAACATTATAAAGCAAAAGTAGTAGAGATTTTAAGCAGTACAAAAAATTACTATTAAAACGTTATTACCTTCTCCTTGTTAAATCTTGATTAGATTACAATTCTAAATGTAGAACGACTTTCAAATATCATGTCGAAACAGGCAATCATTATCACCTCATTTGTTATTCGTTTATCGCTCGCAACAACCAATGTCTTCCTTTAATAAAATTCTGAAATCAATTGCAGGAGAAGGGAGAGACTGAGGAAGAAGAAAACAGGTCTAAGGTATATCTGAAATTTATCTTCTACTCGTTTTGCCCGTTTTAGAATCTTTAATAAATTCGCCCTGATCGATAAATATTTGGAAAACTCCTATGCAGAAAAAAAGAAAGATTGTTGAAATCCTTCCGGAAGAAGAAGGGGAGGGTGGAACAATAACAAGTCAAAGAATTAGTATTTGAATAAGAAGAGTGTCGTGTTTGATACTATTATCACTTTGTGATTGCTGTACTTGATAACTTTTAAGGATACATGTTTTGTGTTTTGTAATCTATGTGTGTCCACCTCATTTTAAACTGATTTGTTGATCATCTGATGACTAAAGTCCTTGTTTTTCGTTCTTTAAGTGGTTCGGACAGAATCATGGAGTAACATCAAATGACCCATAGTATCTTGAATTTTCTGCACCCCTGTATGCATATAAATCAAAATTATATTAGCTGAGATATATCAAACGACCGGTTAAATAAGTCAAAATTTTGGCTTTTTAAGTAAGATGAGTTTTCAGTTAACATCAAGATGGGTGACTAGTTTCATAATTTCAGAAAAAAGAAGTTAGATCTGATTTAAGAGATATGAACAATCTTTGTGAATCATATCTTCAACTTTGTTACAATAATTTAGTTTTGGCGATTTTGGAGCGTCTGCTGTGAAGATTGCAGTTTGATTCAAAAAACACCTTTATGAATTACAGATTGTAACACTATGCGGATTACTATTCTTTTGTACAAGTTCCCATTTAATTGTTGTGTCATCTTACATATTTTATGATGATGATTGGTTTGCTGGATATATGTATATATGCTTTGCTTGCTGTTCAGATTTTTGGCGGCCAGGATGCATTAGGTCAAAGTTTATTGTTAAAACAATAAAACAATGTTTACGAGTGTGACATTGCTACCTTTATGCAAAATACTGTTATGCATATAAAATAATTTGTATTCGTGAGGTAGAGTATATTGTTGTTGTATATATAAGATTCGGATTTGCATTTTTGTGTTGAAAGGACATTTTGGTACATATTGAAGTTTAAACTCTGATAAATATTCCAAATTTTCCCCCACTTGAAAGTTTGTATGGTACTGCGCCCTGATTAGATGATCTTTAGAAATTAAGATTTTGTTAGATGTGCACAACGCAGATTGTTAGTCTCAGAGAAGGAACTAGGGTGGCGCCGAATTAATATTTGTAAAAAAAATAGATCGATTTTTTCCGAGATGCACTGTGTTCCTAGTTTGTATATATTAAGGGTGATCACGGTCCAAAAACCGGACCGGACCGAAGACCGAGAACCGGAAAAACCATAGACCGAGACCGGACCGAATGTGGTCGGTCCGATCTCGGTCCGGTCTGGTCCGGTCGGTCTTCGGTCGGTCCGGTCCAATTAGGCAAGATTTGGCAAGTTTTTTCGGGTTTTTGTTCGGTCCGGACCAGACCGACCGGACCGAGGACCGAATTAGCAAAAAAGCTTAGACCGAGGACCGGACCGAATGTGGTCGGTCCGGTCTGGTCCGGTCCGGTCCGGTCGGTTTTGTCGGTCGGTCCGGTCCATCCGGTCTGTTTGCTCAGCCCTAGTAGTGATAGTATGCATGTCCTGGTTCCGTCCCTACTTAGTCTGCATTGCGGGAGTGACCTCTAACACGTGTATAGTTGGCATGCTTATTCCATTTTTTTCATAATGCAATTTTAACCACCGAACACAAATATACAATCCGTACAGATTACAGAATACATACACAAGAGAACACAAGGCGGCTTGGGTAGGTTTGAGTCAGGCAGGTTTCTCATTAAGAATGCGGCACTTATTTTGTAAATATAAGATAGTTGGCTGAGTTGGGCCAATACATGTGAAATACGGCCTAATGTGCATGGTTAGGGCTTGAACAACGAGCATACACTTGTATATATACTTTTGGCAACCCTAGGTTGTTACTATCTTAGGGTTTGCATGTTAGAGATGGTTATGTTTGATGTTGTCGAGGAGATACTCTCAAGATTGCTTGTGGCAGATCTTCTCCTATGCAAAAGCGTTTGTAAGTCATGGTATTCTTTGATTTCAAGTCCTTCTTTTATTAAACTTCATAGTAAACATATGTGCAACAACAAAGATCATAATAGAAGGATCGCTATGAATGCATCACATAAAGATACTCAAGACTACGAGTGGGGTTACTACAATAGCTGGAGTATTCAAGGTTATATTATCCTTATGAATGCATCACATAAAGATACTCAAGACTACGGTTCCCGGGACACTCATGAATTTTTTGGCGCACAATTAAAATTTGTAAAAAAACATCGATTTTTGCCGAAATATATACAGCATGGCATCAGGTTTGAGTCAAACAGGTTTCTTATCAACAAATCTACGACACTTATTTTTTGGATGTAAGAAAGTGGGCTAGGTGGGTTGAGTTGGGCCAATACCTATTAAACACACGGCCTAATGTGCATGGTTAGGGCTTCAACAACGAGGATACACTTGTATGGCCTTGTATATATACTTTTGGCAACGTACCCTAGGTTGTTACTATCTTATGATTTGCATGTTAGAGATGGTTATGTTTGATGTTGTCGAGGAGATACTCTCAAGATTGCTTGTGACAGATCTTCTCCTATGTAAAAGCGCTTGTAAGTCATGGTATTCTTTGATTTCAAGTCCTTCTTTTATTAAACTTCATAGTAAACATATGCGCAACAACAAAGATCGCAATAGAAGGATCGCTATGAATACATCACATAAAGATACTCAGCAGCCAAGGTCCTACGAGTGGGGTTACTACAATAGCTGGAGTATTCAAGGTTCTTCCAATGGCCTTGTATGCTTATATTATCCTTATAAAGAATATAAAATCATTGTAACCAATCCGTTGACTAGAGAGTTTAGAGAACTTCAAAAGCCACCNAGCATTTGCGGTGAGGGACGGTACCAATTGAAAGCTTTTAAGCCAATGGAGAGATTCAAACCCCGGTCTATTGACACAAAGTTGGAAGCTTTTACCATTGGACTATTGTCATCTTGCATATTTTATGACAATGATTGGTTTGCTGGATATATGTATATATGCTTTGCTTGCTGTTCAGATTTTGGCGGGTCAGGATGCATTAGGTCAAAGTTTATTGTTAAAACAATAAAACAATGTTTACGAGTGTGACATTGCTACCTTTATGCAAAATACTGTTATGCATATAAAATAATTTGCATTGGGGGTCATTCATGTGAGAAATCAAATTTATGTAAGAAGAGATCCTAACCACTCATTTTATCCTTCTTTAGTTTTGATCTAATGGCTAATATTAGTTAACTATTCTTTTGAAAATTTCCAAAAAAAATTGAAAAATTAAAAAAAAAAAAAAAAAATCGAGAATTTTTAAAAAAAAAATTTCGAAANTTTTTTTTTTTTTTTTTTTTTTTTTTTTTTTTTTTTTTTTTTTTTTTTTTTTTTTTTTTTTTTTTTTTTTTTTTTTTTTTTTTTTTTTTTTTGCAATTTTCAGAAAAATTGGTTAACTAATATTAACCATTAGATCAAAGCTAAAGAGAGATAAAATGAGTGGCTAGCTAGGATGTATTCTCACCTTCTCACATAAATTTGATTTCTCATTTGAACGCTCCACCGTGAGGTAGAGTATATTGTTGTTGTATATATAAGATTCGGATTTGCATTTTTGAGTTGAAAGGACAATTTGGTTCATCTTGAAGTTTAAACTCTCGATAAATATTCCAAATTTTTCCCCCACTTGAAAGTTTGTATGGTACCGCGCCCTGATTAGATGATCTTTAGAAATTAAGATTTTGTTATATGTGCACAATGCAGATTGTTAGTATCAGAGAAGGAACTAGGGTGGCACAGAATCATATTTGTAAAAACATTGATTTCTCCCGAAATGCACTGTGTTCCTAGTTTGTATAGTATATCCTGGTTCCGTCCCAACTTAATCTGCATTGCGGGCGTGAACTCAAACACGTGTATAGTTGGCATGCTTATTCCATTTTTTCCTTAATGCAATTTTAATCACCAAACACAAATATACAATCCATACATACACAAGAGAACAAAAGGCAGCTTGGATAGGTTTGAGTCAAACAGGTTTCTCATTAAGAATACGACACTTATTTTGTAAATGTGGGTTGAGTTGGGCCAATACATGTGAAACACGTACGGCCTAATGTGCATGGTGAGGGCCTGAACAACGAACATACACTTGTATATATACTTTCGGCAACCCTAGGTTGTTACTATCTTAGGGTTTGCATGTTAGAGATGGTTATGTTTGATGTTGTCGAGGAGATACTCTCAAGATCGCTTGTGACAGATCTTCTTCGATGCAAAAGCGTTTGTAAGTCATGGTATTCTTTGATTTCAAGTCCTTCTTTTATTAAACTTCATAGTAAACATATGCGCAACAACAAAGATCACAACAGAAGGATCGCTATGCATACATCACATAAAGATGCGTGGGGTTACTACAGTAACTGGAGTATTCAGGGTTCTTCCAATGGCCTCGTATGCTTATATTATCGTTATAAAAATAAAATTATTGTAACCAATCCGTTGACTAGAGAGTTTAGAGAACTTCAAGAGCCACCGGAACCTACTCAGGATATCTGGGATTATGAGCATTGTTTGGGGTTTGCTTATGATTCATCAACAGATGACTACAAAGTTGTTTTGGCGGTCTGCCAACATAGTATTATTCATAGGGCACTTGTTCACATATTATCTTTGAAATCAAATACTTGGAAACTTTTTGGACATGTCAATTATAGGTTTGGTGATGATGGCATGCTAGCCACGCCTGGTATCTTATTCAATGGGGCACTTCACTGGTTTTGGTTTGATGCTAATGATATTACCGTAGACAAGGTATTAATTGTGTCTTTCGATTTAGCTAAAGAGGAATTTAGAGAAATTCCCCAACCTGATGACACGGGATATGTTTGGAGTCTTAATAGCACACTGGGGATTTACGAAGACCGCCTATGCATATATCACACTCACAATGATGATCGCCCCTATGACTTCTGGGTTATGGAAAACTACAATGTCAAACAGTCTTGGAGACGGTTGCCAGATTATTGTGAAAGGAATGATCATCTTATACACTTTATGGTTAACGAAAGTAGTTTTCGATCTAACAAAATGCCGACTTATTGTACTGATAAAATACGTTTGTATAGGAGTGGGAAATATTACCGGTCTCCTATCTTTGAGCAAACTCTTGTATCTCCTGATGTTAAAAATGCGGGACCAAGTCACACAAAGAATAACAAGATGACTGTTAAAGCGAGGAGTGTTAAGGTGAGCTCTGCTTATTATGTTCTTATTTCATCGTCCGTCTCTTAATACAGTAAAACATATGCTTTAGATTTATTCTATTCCTTAAAATACATCATGCATGTTTCCGATCAGTGACTCAATATATAATAAATTTCTTTATATCCCTATGAGGTGTTCTATTACTATTCTTAATTCTGATAAGTGATCGAGTCATGGAAGCGGATTGTAAGGTAAAATCTAGTTAGTTTGTTATTTTAGGATGCTATTTCTGATCACTGACTCGATATGTAAATTGCAAAGGGAAATTTGACAAGATACGCCTCATAAGTGTCTCTCTCTCAAATAAAGCGTTCGTAAGTGTTCTCTTTGTATAACTACGCTTCCTTTTTCAACGTGAAAATAATGTTCCGAAAATACTCCTAGTGTCATCTTTTACATTCTGTCATTCTGATCTCACATGTACAGCCAAGTTCGTTACAAATCCAAATATAGACATATATTTATGCAAACGTTACCATCATCGTTAATTCTTTATTTCAAGCTCAACCGAATTGTATTGAGGTTAAGATCCGAATGAATGGAAATTAGGTGAATTTTTGGAACATTGGTTGCACGTTGAAAATGGGAGCGTACTTATACAAAGAGTGCACATCCAAGTCTCTTTTGTGGAAGGATGGTACATTATGAAGCGTATGCTCTCAAATTTCCCATTTTAAATTGATCTTAGTTGAGCCAACGCTAGTTGCTTATGAGGAGGCGATTAGGAGTTTAAGAAAGTTTCAGTTGCTTATGAGGAGGCGATTAGGAGTTTAAGAAAGTTTCAGTTGCTTATGAGGAGGCGATTAGGAGTTTAAGAAAGTTTCTGAACACATAGAAATAAGTTTTTCAATTCTAGTATTTAGCGAAACGTTATGCCTATAGGTTCCTTATTGTAGGTCATTCTTAGTCCACTAGTAGCAATAGGCAGACTAATACCTAGGAATCAACAACACGAAAACTTTGTTAAAAAATCCCCTTTTTAAGCAGGCTTGGGACTTAATTATCCGTGATTATATTATACAAGCTGTACCCAATTTGAAATTCATTATTTATTTCTTCTTTATAACATTCCAAATTCAATTGCAGGAAAAGAGGGAGAATGAGGAAGTTTATAGTGTGGAAGATGGAGAGGCTGAGGAAGATGAGAAACAGAAAGAAGAACCGGGCTTGTTACACCGTTTGTCTCTTAATAGTTAATACAATATAACATATAATTTAGGTATAAAAAAGTGTATCTTCTACACGTTTTACCCGTTTTAGAGTCTTCAATAAATTTGCCCTGATTATTGGAAAACTCATGCAGGAAAAAAGAGAGATGGTTGAAATCCTTCCTGAATAAGAACAAGTCAAAGATTTAATATTTGAATTAGAAGATTGTTGTGTTTGATACTATTGATGCAGTGAATGATGCTTGAAGCCCAACTTATTATCTGATGTTTTTATTTAAGAAGTTATTTTGGAGTGTGTTTTCAATTATTCGTTTGGGAGATTATCTGATAAGTTTTATCAGATTAGGACTAGGATTTCTTAATAAGTATTCTACTAGAATTATTGTTCTTCTATTATAAATAGGAGTTAAGTTTATGAGTTTGTTACATTCTTTTTCCAGATATGACATTAATAAAAGAGTCGAGAATTGTTTTCTCAAACCCTATGAGTAAATCAAATTGAATTTCAAAATGTATACTAAATTACGATGCTGGAAAAGTATTATTAAATCGCATCAATGCCTCGAGTACAAATCTAGACACCTTTTGAAATATGATAAAATTAAACGCAAAAACAAAAAAACTGATAATTCTACGATTTTATAGATATTACACATATTCATATAATAATAATACTTTTCATAGTTACTTCAACATGATTTTAGTAAAGCGGAGTAGTACTCTTGGCGAGACATTTGATTTTTTTTACTCCTGCACTTACATTTGAAGCTTCATACATAAACAATGTAAAAATGATGACCATTAATATCCTCTTTCAAACAAAAATAAGCCAGTTGGTGCCATATTAAGCAGATAAGCACTTTAATAAAGCAATCCCGAACACCCCAATAATCTATGTATATTGGCAATAAAGTGTCGGCTTGATTAGTGGCTTATCAGTGCAGACATATCTAAGTTCCTGCAAAAATGTAAAAGAACACCAAGCTTAAAACGCGAGAGGTTGGCGATGATACCAATATATTAGTTTTCTGCATTTACATCTGCACGGGAATGACATGAAATTTACAGCAATTGTGTAACACATATTTGTCACATATGTATATCTATAGCGTGACTAATGTTTCGAGCTGATTTGCATCGGTCACACGTCCCAAATTAAACGTGACTAAATGATGGAAAAATATTTACCAGTTACCCTCTAGTCACATATATACACAAATGCGTGACAAATAGTTTACGAAATGGTCACACAAATCGGATCAAGTGTGGCTGTTTATTTAACACTGGTACCTTTAGTCACGTAAAAATGTCACAGTGTGACCGTTCAAAAACGACCATGTGTGACGAAAGGTCATTTTTGGCCTAGTGGGTGAAGAAGATGTTAATACAAATATCGCCTAAAAACGTTATTTATATCTTACGATCTTTGCTATGTTTTGTTAACGACAAAGTGTAAACTTTAGTTTTTAGTAAAAACGCGTAATTCATATAAAATGAAGAACTGGAAAACGTAAAATTCCAAAAATTGTGAAATTGTCGTAAAATGTGAGAAATATATATTTCTATTGTTTATAATGTTTTATGGACATATCAGGATGCTGGAATGACGTTTAAACCTAAACGTAAATCTCGGACACGGTTTCGTGATTTTTGTAGAAACGATCCGACGAATGTCAAACTTTCGGATTATCATTAAAATAGTTTAACTTACAAAAATGTGAAATAAAAATTTTGGAAATGAATAGTGAAAGTGAATAGTAATGATGAATAGTAAAAATGAATAGTAACCCAAAAATGCGAATTGTTACAGTACCTACCCCTTAAAGGAACTTCGTCCCGAAGTTCTGTGTATTATATATTGGAGTGGTGTCGATGAAGAGGTGTGGTTACTTATGAGGACTAAAGTCTGGAATTTCAAGTGTTGTAGTTTGATTAGTCTCGGAATACGGTGTATCAATAGAAATTGATAAAATAGTTGAATATCAATAGAGATTGGTATAATAGTCGAATATCAATGGAAATTAATATAGTAGTCGAATATTAATAGAAATTGATATAGTGGTTGAACAAAAATTGATATAGTAGTTGAATATCAAATAGAAATTGACATAGTTGCCAAGTATCAATAGCAATTGATATAGTAGTCGAATAACAATAGCAATTGACATAGGAATCGAATAATGGAAATTGATATAGTAGTCGAATATCAATAGAAATCGATATAGTAGTCGAATATCAATAGTAATCGATATAGTAGTCGAATATCAATGGAAATTGATATAGTAGTCGAACAACAATAGAAATTGAGATAGTAGTTGAATATCAATAGCAATTGATATGGTAGTCGAATAGAAGTTGGTATAGTAGT
>LBNU01027239.1:140783-165866 GCA_014162995.1 Artemisia annua | reverse complement strand
TGAGTCTTATATTTCGGAACTAATCAAGAGGTTTAGTCACATATATCATAAATTGTCAAATAAACCTCAATATTAAACATTAAATTAACATTAATACAAAACTTTAAAAATAACTCACTAACATAATATACACTTCAATAATGGATATGATTTCAAAATAATATGAATCAAAGTCACAAATTAGCATACTATTCCCAAAAATGGTGTAATTTTAATTAAAACACAATTTTCTTGAAAAATGTATAAAGTTCACAAAATGGCATTGTAATATACAAAAATTGTATAAAGTTCACAAATTTGCATACATGCAAAAAAGTTGCATTGAATCCACTATCATGGAATATAACTTGCTCAAACGGTGTAACGCTCATAAAAAGGGGAACCAATTCGATAAAAAGGGGTAGATTAATAGTTTTTCGGCGTGGTTACAAAACTAAATAAGAACGTATTTTTTGATATTTTGATTCATTATTTACTTGACTTTAAACATTAAAGAATTTTTCCTCTTAAAAAGTTTTATAGGTATGATTAGTTAGATAAACATAAAAAGGATACACACCTATATGACTAAGCTTTTTTTAAAAATTATTAGTACTGATTCAATACATTGACAATAACAAACCGTCAACCCTCAACAGTCAACCCTACACCCTACACCCTAAACCATAAACCATACGCCCTCAACCCTAAACAGTAAACCATATACCCTACACCCTAATCCATAAACCCTACACCTTACACCTTACACCCTATACTCACACATTAAACTTTAGACACACATATTAACTTACGTGACCATATGTGTCGAATTTTCGTTACACTTAATCATGTTTGTATGGTTTTGTGTCACCATATATGACATTTGGTCACACTCTTCAAGTGTGTGACATATATTTGTCACTCTTAAATGCATTTCGTGACTAACGCTTCAAACTGAATTTTTAGTTGTCACACATTTCAAATTCATATGTGGCTAACTATTCAGCAAAGAATAGCAGCCACGTTTATATAATGTGTGACAAACTTGACTATATAATTTAGCCACATACACAAGTACTTTGTGTGACCATATATCTTCTTTGGTCACATTGTTCAATTGTGTGACATATATTTGTCACATATGTATATCTATAGCGTGACTAATTGTTCGAGCTGATTTGCATCGGTCACACGTCCCAAATTAAACGTGACTAAATGATGGAAAAATATTTACTAGTTACCCTCTAGTCACATATATACACAAATGCGTGACAAATAGTTTACAAAATGGTCACACAAATCGAATCAAGTGTGGCTGTTTATTTAACGCTGGTACCTTTAGTCACGTAAAAATGTCACAGTGTGACCGTTCAAAAATGACCATGTGTGACGAAAGGTCATTTTTGGCCTAGTGTGTATATCTTTCTTGGCCAGAACAGTCTTGCTTTGCAAAAGACAAAGCCCAAAACTGAATGAAAACTTTGTAACCTGATAAATGGAGTCAGCTAACGAATGGCAGAGAAGCAACAATCCCCTGAGAACTAAAGGACTGACATAGGTCGCTAGGTTTTTGGAAAATTTATTATCTTAAGCCTTGCAGAAGAACCAGTTACACTTATCAGATACACTCAGAGTATTTCTTCAACATACTTGTAAAGTTGTATCCTTAGAGCTAACTGAAGTACTCAGGCATGCTTAGGCGGGAGTAATTTGAGCTAAGGAAAAGCCAGAAAACCCTTGGGAAGATAAGGATTCATCGAGAACCGGGAAACAAACTTGCATGTACAAAAGTTGTTAGCACAGTAAAGCAACCCTAGCCACACAGGCGCACGTGTACCTTACTTCCAGTTTGCTTCTAGTTTAAATTATATGTAGATTATTGATTGTAACTCAGAGTGTAACAAGAAGCCTGTTTGCTCACTTACCTCTGATAGACATTACACACCCTTTGATCATTCCACTCATTCTATAACTCATTACAAGTGATCAATCATTTGCCATTTTATGTACAAGTGAAGAACACAAGAAGATCACCAAGCTTCTAGATGTTGTAGTTGTTAGTGTGTGATGAACTCAAATAAGTACATTTTATCATCATCATTTATCCTATTTATTTAACTTGTTTTACTTTATTATGTATGAGAATCGGTGCTTTAATGTTTACTTTAGTGATTCTCAGGTAAAAACAGGTAAAAGGTGAAACTTGGCGATTTTGGACTAATTATGGAGCAAAATGAGCAAGAAGTCAAAAGTCTAATGGAAACCAGAAGATGCGCCGTATCTCACTCATTAGATACGCCGCAATATCATACTTAGATGAATTCGAAGACCATTGCATGACTTTGAAGAATGCGCCGCATGGAGTTATACCATGCGTCGCATATGAAACTTTGGTCAAAGAAGAAGATCAAGCTCGTTCTACTTCAGATATGCCGCATTATACAATTGACATACGGCATATCACTATCAAGACTTCACCAGAATTAATCCAAGACAACTGAAGGACATGCGCCACATAAAGATTCAGGTTACACCGCATCTAAAGGCGGTGTACGAATATTCCAAAATATAATAAGCTTAGACCCCACGCAAAGTTAAGTCAATGCGCCACATCTACCAATTACATGCGCCGCATCGAACCCTCAGACAGAAACTATAAATACCCCAAGACCTAGACGAATTTGGTGTGCACCATAACCCTAAGGAGTCGAATTCAGACGAACAAGCAACACAAGACACGCCCCAAACGAAGATATTAGAGCTGTAAGAAGGTCCTGCATGTATTCAATTCATTAAGTAGTTTTGTTTTATTGTAATAGTAAGCTTTAATTCATCAGGATAGATGGCCGGTAGTATGTGAGTACGCAAGATCATATGCCCGCCTTAAAATTGCTTTCCCATCAATTAAAGTTTATATGTTTGATGTCTTTGGTGAATTTATATTAGTGCATTGATAACCTCTGTGTCTAGCTGAGCACTGCTTGGGCTGCCATACCCCTTCCTCGCCTATTTAATCCGATGTCTTTGGATAAATAGGATAGTCATAAGTAATCATTAAGGGTTTACTCGCCGATATAATGAAACCAACGAGAAAGATTTAACTAATATACACTACATATAAAACTAGCAATAAAACAAGTGACAAGCTGCTTAATTATCAGGACAGGTCTTCTTATAGTCTCTATTATCTATCTGTGTACGTGTATGCTATTCGCTGATTCGTGCTCATTAGTTTAATTTACTGTTTAATCAATAACCAAACTGTGCCAAGTCTCTCAGGCTAAACCCCCTTTCGTTAGATTAGGCTGTAAAACTAACTTAGGACATTGAAATACTGATTATGATAACTAGATAATACTTTCCACTCTTATTGATCGACACTCTGCTTACCATTATATACAAACTGACCGGGTACACTGCTCGTTAAGTGTGCGTGTTATTGATAAGTTGGCTAAATATAAATGTAAAACTTGAGTAGGCATTAACACTGCTAAACCGCAACGACACATCACGCGCATCAAGTTTTTGGCGCCGCTGGCGGGGAGTGAATTGTTATTTTCTGTTAAATTGATTAGTATTTTAATTAGGTTTTTAGACACTAACCCCTAACTTGTTGTATATTAGATAGATTGCATTCATTGTATAATTTGCATATTTACTGTTTTTGTGTGTTTTTATTTTCTGTAATTTTCTTTTTGTTTTTATTTTTATTTTATTTTTCTTTCTTGTACTAACTGCTGTCGTTGTATTGTGCTGATACAAACGATACGGCGCACTCAGATGCGGCGTATTGCGTTTTAATTTTATAAAAATACAACGCGTTTAATAACTCGAGTACGACGCATCTTTCCCCAAGATACGGCGTATTCTGTTTTTAATAAGAATTTTTTTCGAAACCCTAACTCCATGCGACGCATCTGTTTTAACAGATACGGCGTATTTAATATTTAAATTAAAAACAGTTTTCAAATTATTAAACAGAAGCGACGCATCGATTTTTATCGATACGGCGCATTTACTAAATCAAAAATCTTGTATTTTGAAACGTAACGAAAATACGGCGCATTAGCTTCTGCTAATACGACGCATTTAATTTTTATAAATATAATTGACTTTTGATATCTGACAGGTACGGCGCATTCTAATTCAAAAGCGGCGTATCTATTTTCTAAAATAAAAGTCTGATTTAATCTTAACGTAATAAGATACGGCTTAACCTTTTTCAAGGATATGGCGCATCGTCTGCAGATATCAGCAACTTTTATTCTTATTATTCGCTTCCTAATTCATCAATCTCTCTTTCAGTGAACAAATCCTACTGACGATTCTACCTGGGATGACAGGTATTGCTATGGAAGATTTAACAATGAACGAATATCTTGCTATGGAGCACATGGTGAATAAGCAGTGTGAAAGGTCCCGCACCAAGAACCTGTTGATTTCGGAAAGTGATGATGAGTGTGATAACTATGGAGTTAACTTAAACAAGTTCCGAGCGATATGCGATACCGAGAGCTCAGCTTTGAAGAAGGAACTACTACTTTCAGATTCACTTGATAATTTCTATGCTATTGCTTGCAACTTACCGACAATCGATACTCTGCTCAAATCCAAATCCCTAACCAGCATACCCGTTCGCACATTTGAGGTTTATGACGATGTCAACTTCAATATTCTCACCATTGATGCTGATTTATTCTAATGGGAAACTCCTCTTGAAACAACATTCATGGAATTCAAACGCTTGAGCTGCATGGAGGATGATTTATTTACTTATGACCCACTAATGAGCTACACTGAAGATGAATTACTTCTCTTATGGCCAATCATTGAATCCAAAGGACTAGTTTGGACTACTATCGAAGAGAAAGAAAGGAAGTTTCAAATCGAATACATGAACTCAACTAATGGTATGACCAAATCAAGCAACCAAAGCTGTGATATACAACCTATGCAACCTTCTTACATGCCTTATTCCGAACTGTACTGGGGTTTGGACAAAAACAACCTGGATGATGAAAGAATTTATGCTGAATCAGAGATTTTGTTTCATAGGAAGTTAATAAGGTTGATGGATATTTCTTTGGAAGAATGGCTTGAACTTAAATATGGGGATCCAGAATTTGCTCCTATGGATGAAGTGAAACGCATCGTGACTTCATGGCTTACACGAAGTTTTAAAGAACAATTCAACGAGTTCATGGAAATAAGGAGAAAAATGATTGGTAATACTAGCTTTGACGTCAATTACGACCCTAACGATGTTGATTTTTCGGATTGGTTAGCTAGTAAATTCAACAACCATAAAACCATGGATCGAGCTACTAAGAATGTACTATGGATATATTGGGTGAGAGGAGAAGATGAAGAAGTTGAAATCGACCACGATTCATCATGTAATGAATCCACTATTGAGGAAGGCATCAGGGAACTATTTAACATTGACATTGATGTATTTGACTACGAGACATCCTTATGCAAACAATTCAAGGAATTTAATTACCTTCTTCAAATTGATGCTGATGTGCTCACAGGAGATCTTCCGGGATTCAAAACTTATGAAGAATTCAAAAACACCTGGTATTTTGAGTGGAATGATCAAATACCATGGGTTAGGGATAAACCATGGGAATATGGGCATATCAATCACACTTGTAAACACTTCCGTTTCAAGAATGGAAGTAGTGAATGGCCAACTTGTGATTGGAAGAATGATGGAACATGTAATGGGGGAAGCATAATTGGAATGAGAAGAGTTAGCAACGATGTTTACTTTGAAGACTACGATTGGTATGGTAAAGTTGAAGACACCCAACGTAGAGCGGAAGCTTTGAAAGAAAAAGGGAGAATCGAATACTTAAAGAATCTGAAGGGAGCATCAAACACTACTTTCTGGGAATGGGTGCATAGAGAATTTTATGACTACACAAGGCTTAATCGACGACTACAATGGGAATTGAAAACAAAGTGGGACGAGATCCAAGATTATTATCAATCGATTAATTTAGCAAACTACTATCCCAATGATGATAACGATGAGTCACAAAGAAAATTAATTGAAGAACTTGATGACTATTTACGTACGGATGATTATTCTAGATTTGTTGATAAAGATGAGGAAGAGTTTATCAAGAGAAAATGTCGACTAATTGGGATCCCTTATAATAACCCATCAATAATAATTTCTGAAAAATTTGAAGTCATCAAATACACTTTGGGACCGTACGAAGAATATGTTGCAACAAAGACCAAAGAACAAATTAGATTAGTCGATCCAAAGAGAATGTTGCAGAACTCTATGGTAACATCTTTCGAATGAAGGAAGAAGGATGGCACGTTGCAAGAGTAAAATAGGAGCTGAACGTGAGTCTAACTTGAAGATTCTGGAATAAAGACAAGTGCTGACCGGGAGACAACCCGGAACTTTTTTATCTATTTTTCTGTTTTGAGTCAAGTCTGTCAGACCTGCAGTAGATGCGGCGCCTCTCCGTCATGGAATGCGGCGTATCATCTGCACTGGTCATATCTTATTTTATTTTTTCTGCATTTATATTTTTTCGACTTTAAAACATTCTGTCAGTTTATTTAATGCGGCGCATCCCTTTTTAAGGATGCGACGCATCTTTTATTCTGATCCGTATTAATTTCAGGCTCGATACGGCGCATCTTCTTCCATAGGATGCGGCGCATCGACTGACCTGATGATTAACAGTTTTAAATTTTAGGTTTTATTTTTACTAACTACTAATGTATTATGCAAGTTTGAACCTTCTTAACTTAGGTGTGTTAAAGTCTAGGTGGTATTATAGATTCATGCACTTTTTGTGGAAACATCACTTATGAAGCTTAAACGTTCTAATCCACAAGAAAGTTGATTTTTGCTCGTAAACGTATAATGGAGGATCATTCTGAACAAATATCAGGGAAGTTTTTCTGTTCTAATTCTTTTATTTTCCAGTTTTAACCTTTAACACAAACAACGAGGACGTTGTTTAACTTAAGTGGGGGGATGAAGAATTAGAACACTTACTTGTCCAAACTTTTTCAAAATATGTTTAAAATGCACTTAATATATCAAAATTCAAAAAAAAATTTAGCATAGTTTTGTTTAAGTCTAAATTACATAGCCACACACATAACATTAATTTTTTTTGCCTAAAATCAAAAACTTTACTGGTGACTTATAAACTTTAGAACTTGGCTTGTATACTATTCGAGACCACCATAATGAGTATTATTGATATAATTGGAGTGACTTGTCTAACTTGGTAAATTTCTAGGATTACACCCAAAAAGCCTTTATATGTTATGTGATATTAACTAACTACACTGGTTAGTTAACCCCCGTATAAACCCTTTTGTTTACTCTCACTTTTAGAGTAAGATACCCCTAGAAAAACCCTCAGAGCCATTCCTTTCGTTTCTTACACCTTTGTTAAAATGTTTCGTTACACCCTTACACCTTAGCCTACCCTGTAGATTGAAATCCGTGGTTAGTTACTTTAGGCAAAGTGTGTTTCCTTACATTACCTGTGTTCGCGTGCGTAATTCATTATCTTTGGTTAGGTCGGGAAATTGCACAATGCAATTAGAGTGAAAGTACATATTGTATATTTTTAGTTTATTTTTCGTGTGTTTACTACTTTCACTATTACAGTTATTTCTGAAAGTTATGAAAAATATGGAAAAATTATTTGGAAAAATCGTGATAAAAGAAGTTGTGAAATTTTACACATAAAAAAAAATCGAAAAAGAATAGAAAAAAAAGAAAGAGAAGAAGTTGGAAGTTTGTTTTAACCAACTTATGTAAAGTTTTGTAAAGTGGGAGATATCACCACTATTTGTTATTGTATATTATATTTATGGATTGAATGGGCGTTGGCCGTTATGGGAACGCCAACTAAGGTTATTCTTTGTTTAAGATTTTATTGAGTATAATTCGTGTCTACCTAAAGCATGAGTTACATGAGTCTAAAGCGTGAGTTATTCAATGATATGAGTCTTATTCATGGGATCGTTGGGAAAATAATTAACCACACTTAGGATTTTAATCTATTTGTTTTGTTTATTTTTTTTATTTTACACCAATTTGTATCCAATTTATTATTCATACCCTATATCATTCTTCATCCAAACCTTTGATTTATTTGAGATTAGGGATTTGAGCAATCTTAAGTATCGTAGTCGTGGATTCGATTATGTATTTATGATTTTGTCGCCCTTTTTGATATAATATTATTGGTGAAGATTACTTGGTCCTATCTTTAGCCTATTCGAGTTAAGAAATTGAGCAATTGCGAGTATCGTGGTCGTGGATTCGATCATTTATTCATAATTTTGTCGCCTTTTCTGGAATATGAGATCGATAGAGATTAAAAAGGATGATCAACCCTTAACCAACAAACCCTTTTTACCGCTTTAGACTTGTTACTCCTTGGCTTTACTGGGGGAGATGCGTATACTTGTCAAGCTTATAATAGAATATTCGTCGCAACTAGCAACTAAACAATTTAGAATTGTTTTATATTGAAAAATTATTTTGTTTCTACTTCGTTAAGTGGTTGGTTGTATGATTGTGATATAACGAATACGTGCTTAATTGTTAAAAATAAATCCTAATACCTTTTAGGATACATTTTCATAAGATTAAATCTAAGGTTTACTTGGGGACAAGTAAAGTTCAAGTAGGGGGATATTTGATGAACTCAAATAAGTACATTTTATCATCATCATTTATCCTATTTATTTAATTTGTTTTACTTTATTATGTATGAGAATTGGTGCTTTAATATTTACTTTAGTGATTCTCATGTAAAAACAGATAAAAGGTGAAACTTTGCGATTTTGGACTAATTATGGAGCAAAATGAGCAAGATGTCAAAAGTCTACTGGAACCCAGAAGATGCGCCGTATCTCACTCATTAGATACGCCGCAATATCATACTTAGATGAATTCGAAGATCATTGCCTGACTTTGAAGAATGCGCCGCATGGAGTTATACCATGCGCCGCATATGAAACTTTGGTCAAAGAAGAAGATCAAGCTCGTTCTACTCCAGATACGTCGCATTATACAATTGACATACGGCGTATCACTATCAAGACTTCACCAGAATTAATCCAAGAGAACTGAAGGACATGCGCCGCATAAAGATTCAAGTTATGCCGCATCTAAAGGCGGTGTACGAATATTCCAGAATATAATAAGCTTGGACCCACGCGAAGTTAAGTCAATGCGCCACATCTACCAATTACATGCGCCGCATCGAACCCTCAGACAGAAACTATAAATACCCCAAGACCTAGACGAATTTGGTATGCACCATAACCCTAAGGAGTCGAATTCAGACGAACAAGCAACACAAGACACGCCCCAAACGAAGATATTAGAGCTGTAAGAAGGTCCTGCATGTATTCAATTCATTAAGTAGTTTTGTTTTATTTTAATAGTAAGCTTTAATTCATCAGGATAGATGGCCGGTAGTATGTGAGTACGCAAGATCATATGCCCGCCTTAAAATTGCTTTCCCATCAATTAAAGTTTATATGTTTGATATCTTTGGTGAATTTATATTAGTGCATTGATAACCTCTATGTCTAGTTGAGCACTGCTTGGGCCGCCATACCCCTTCCTCGCCTATTTAATCCGATGTCTTTGGATAAATAGGATAGTCATAAGTAATCATTAAGGGTTTACTCGCCGATATAATGAAACCAACGAGAAAGATTTAACTAATATACACTACATATAAAACTAGCAATAAAACAAGTGACAAGCTGCTTAATTATAGGGACATGTCTTCTTATAGTCTATATTATCTATCTGTGTACGTGTATACTATTCGCTGATTCGTGCTCATTAGTTTAATTTACTGTTTAATCAATAACCAAACTGTGCCAGTCTCTCAGGCTGAACCCCCTTTCGTTAGATTAGGCTGTAAAACTAACTTAGGACATTAAAATACTGATTAGGATAACTAGATAATACGTTCCACTCTTAGTGATCGACACTCTGCTTACCATTATATACAAACTGACCTGGTACACTGCTCGTTAAGTGTGTGTGTTATTGATAAGTCAGCTAAATATAAATGTAAAACTTGAGTAGGCATTAACACCGCTAAACCGCAACGACACATCACGCGCATCAGTGTGTATGCTTATACAGAGTTGTTTAACTTTGTACATTGTCGTTATTCCATTATACTTCATCATCATACACCAAAGTTGTTATTCATTATCATACATCAACTTAGAGGGATTGGTTAATATTTTAGGTCTTAAAATACATTGTGAAGAAAGGTTGGTCTTACATTGACAAAGACTTGATATCTAGCTTAGTATCAGTAAAGAAGTTAAGCGACATTGTAAGGTTTTCTCCCGTGAAAGGAAGGTTTGTTGATAAAGTGCTTACGAACTCTCGAGTTGGGTACCTGGAGAGTAGAGTATGGTTAGGAAGGAAGCTTCATGCCAAACACTATAAATCATTGTTTGTTTGGTTTACTTTTCTCATTACACTCTTGCATTATTTATTATTTATTATATTTACTTGCTTGCGTATCGATTTGATTTCACATCAAGCAAAGAAATCTAAATTTACTTAAACACACCTTTAAATGGTAAAAACTATTCAACCCCCTTCTAGTTTTCTTTTTGGGTAAAAGATCAAAAGGCCCGGTAAATATATTACTCCAAAAAACGTTTAAGTACAAAGGATATGGGTGAATCCCATATCTCAGCCTGTTACATAGGCGAAAAAGCTTACATAACAAGATACTTCAAATTCTTTAAATTAGAAAATAAACCACTACTCAAAAGATACCATTAAACTCCTATGAAAACACAATTTCTTTCTCCCAAGGCCTTGGAATTTGATACCATACATGTCATAAAAAGTATCCAAATTCTGTGGAAGATCATCGACCTGATCTGCATAGTCATCATAATCATAGTCATCAGAATCATCTTAACGATCATGGCCACCAACAAATAGGTTCATGGACTAATCAAAAGTGTTCATAACCTCCTCTTCATGACCCCCTTCTAGTTTTCCACAGATAAAAATATTTCTATTAAATATTAATGGCTAATAGCTATGTGTCTATACAGGATCTTATCTTAACTTCATATATTAGGTGCATGGTTAAACTTGAAAGTGAAATCTTAATTCTTGGTCAACCAATGCTAAAATGTTGAATTCTTAAAGTACAAGGAAAATGAATTCGTGGAAACCATATTTTTACTACATAAAAAGGAAATATGGTCAAACTTGAATTCTTAACTTTGTTGAATTGTTGAAACATGGGTAACGAAGTATTGAATGTTTAATGCAATTAATGCAATGTATGAAATGTTGAATTTTTCCAAAATATTAAATGGGTAAAATATAAAACCAATGTTTGGAAAAAATATATTTTATTAATTTTCGGGTCTAACCGGGTTTTGAAAATCTAAAAACTGGTTTTATTTGACCCGTTTTTCTCATAGGAATCGGTTCAACCGGTGGAACCAGCCGGGTCGAACCGAGTTTCAAAACATTATGTTTAATCCTCAAATCCTCAAACTTTTTATTATTTCCTTTTATAAACCATAAATTTTTTTATGGTTGCAATTATCTGCCGCTATAAAATCCCGTCTACTATACACGGGTACTCGTCTAGTACTTGATAATTTGCCTATCTTGTGTCTTGGAGCATTAAGACGGAATATTCCACGAGCGATGCAATCAAACTAATAAGAGACATTTGTTATAAGAAGATTTATTATGGAACTGAAATACTAGAGTGAATGATAAAATTTGTTTAAAAAATAAGAGGTCTAAAAATTTTAAAGCATGGTGAATACAAGTTTCATGTTTCGGTGGCTTGAAGAGGTTTAGGCATAGAGTGGTTCAAAACCTATTATAATTATTTTATGAAGGCACACTATGAACCTTTAAAAGGTTTATGCATAGTTTAACTAGGTCTAAGAAATAAAAAGATTTATAATTTGATGACATGACTAGTTTATAGAGGTTTTAAATAAATTATATTACGTAAGAGTAAACTTATATTTTCTATTGTTTTTTAATAACTATAAATAATAATCAAATACCCCCCTTAGATTTGTAACCCTAGACTTTATATTCAAATATAAAACATATTTGCTGTTATTTTTAAATAATATATGCACAAAATTCTAAATTTTAAAATCAAAACATGTATTATTGTGATATGTAACTGAATATATGAGGTTATACATATACAAATAACTCATGTTATTAAAAATTTAAGTAAGGATATCCTTTTTTTTTTAACTATTTGCATTCAATAACGTCTCAAGTTATTTTATAGTATAAAAGTTTAACTCGTGTGTACACGGGTTTGAAAATTAAATACGGCTAAAATTATCATCAATGGGAATCAAAAATCAAAATGTAAGAACGGGTTACAATGATATGAAATATTTTACGTGATTATACATATAATAACAACTCATGGAATTTATATTTAAAAAATAAATTTCGGAATTTCAATTTTATTATTTTATCTAAACTTCATCAATGTTCAATACATGCTCTTTAACACACATATTATCTAAAACATGATATCAATAGCAGGGCAGACCCTGGCTATGGGCAGCGCGGGTGACAACCCAGGGCATCACAAAGAGAGGGGGTATCAAGCGTTTAGTCCTTTGAATTGGTTTATTTAAAAAAGAAGAAAAAACTGAGTTCATCAAAGTGTTACTAGCTTGGATTCTTTGTGTCTTTAGTTTAGTAAAAAAAAAGAAAAAAGAAATAAAAGATTAAAATTTGAGTCAAGATGTTGCCGACATGGACGCCGGACTTAGGGAGGAAGATAGAGTTTGTTCGATTATTTGATTTAAGATCATTTGAGGACCAAACTTTTTTTACATACCAAGGGACTAATCACCACCCTCCATCTTCCCTCCATCTTTATTTGATCTAATGGATGAGATTAATCCTAA
The DNA here is from genome assembly GCA_014162995.1 of Artemisia annua. Taxonomy (NCBI): domain Eukaryota; kingdom Viridiplantae; phylum Streptophyta; class Magnoliopsida; order Asterales; family Asteraceae; genus Artemisia; species Artemisia annua. Next base: position 152,918 of record LBNU01027239.1, on the reverse strand, counting down.
CAATTTAAAAAACCCACTTTCATCCTTTTTTTTTTCAAATATTAATATCTTTCAAACCGTTAATCGTTAAGCGAAAAAAAATATACCATTATGACGAGCATTTAATTATCTTTCTATAGATATGCATTGTGATATACTTTCGACAATTTTTTTTTTTTTTCATTTTTTTCACGTTTTTTTCGTGGCCGAAAAATATCATATGTGATATATCATATATGATATTGCATATCATATATGATATGTAATATCTGATATGCAATATCATAGATGATATGTAATATCATATATGATATATCACATATGATATTTTTCGGCCACGAAAAAAAACGTGAAAAAAACGAAAAATTTTTTTTTGTCGAAAGTATATCACAATGCATATCTATAGAAAGATAATTAAATGCTCATCGCGATGGTATAATTACTTTCGCTTAACGATTAACGGTTTAAGAGATATTTAAATTATAAAAAATGGGTGAAATATTAAATGTTTTTAATCTCAACCATTGATTTTTTTTAGATGGATGGTGGGTATGAGTCCCTTTGTATGTAAGAAAAGTTTGGTATTTAATATAACTCTACTCATATTATTTTTGTTGTGGGTCCGTTCGTTTATAATCAGCCTACGAAAGAGCACCTCCGACCTCAACAAAATTTACACTTAAGACCTTCTAGTTTATATTACTTTCATTTTTCGTTCATCCTATATTTGATATTATATTTCCCAAATCTATTATATTATGTTTTAAACTACTTTTACTAAGTAAAAGTTGCACCACAAAATATATGATGTATTTACCTATAAAATGATAGCCATACATATATAAGATTTGAATTTTTTTTTTTTTTTTTTTTTTTTTTTTTCTCACAAACAAAATAAGCTTTTCTGTGCAAAAATAAACATATTAATATCAAACGTAACATGTTCCCTACTTTTAATCATATATAAATTTCAAATAGGGCACACTGTTCTAATTTTTTTAGCTATCTTATTGAGGTGTAATGCACATGATTCAACTTACAAAGTAAATTAAACTTAATAGTTGTCCTATGTTATTTTCAGTTAATACGCGAAGTTTGTTTATATGCCAAACCTCTATTTAAGGGCATTATTTGAACATCTCGTTTAGAGCATCCGAAATCTCAGGACTGGCCCTGAACATTTCGTTTAGGGCATTATTTCAACAACCATCAATCTCAACAAAATGCCAAAACAACAAAGTCAAATCATGCAACAAAAATTTATATAAAATATTAATCAATATTAATATATGATGAAAAGCTTACGCAAAAGCCTCCAGGTGCCCAAGAATTATGACTAGTGTGATAATAAACAAGTAATTGTTAAACTCACAAATGGGCAACTTTGTCAAATTTTGGGCAACCTTGGACACTTGGCGTCTCATGGGCGCGACACGTGTCCCCCCTTAAAAGTTGCGTTGGACAACTGGTCAAAAGCAGAATTTTTTTTCTAAGGTCAAAAATGCCCATCGATTGGGCAACTTACCCATTTTAGTAATTATCCCAATTTAAAATATAAGAAGTCATGTATGCTAATTAATTTCAAGATCAGATTCCCACTTGCCCACCCTTCTTTCTCTCCCTTCTTTAAGTAGTATATTCTGCATTCAAAATCGATCTCATACCTCTATAGTACAAGTATTATGGCTCGTGAGCTTAGACTATTGTGTTCTTTTCTCATATTTTTAGGGGTGATACATATTGTAACACTTGCAGTTGTCGGTGAACCGCAAGTCCCCTGCTATTTTATATTTGGAGACTCATTGGTTGACAGTGGCAATAACAATAAGCTTGCGACAGCGGCTAAGGCCAATTATCGGCCTTATGGAATTAATTTTCCACAAGGCGTAACTGGAAGATTTACCAATGGTCGTACCCTTGCTGACATTATCGGTCTGTGTCACTATGTCTCTCTTAATGTCAAATTAATTATGTTTACTATTTATCACATTACCATCGTAAAATCTGTTACCACAACTTTCATATTTATTTTTTCAGAAAAATAATGATTATCTTAGAGAACATGTGAAAATTGTTATTATCAGTCTCATCCAAGACAAAGTCAATCGTTTTCATTTTATGTATACAGCAATTTTATTCGTGTCTAAATTCATAATTTTGGATCGTAGGCAAATTTTACCTCAAATAATGATTAACTTAGGTTTTTTTACACAAGTTTCTCATAAAAATATATCTTATACAGTTATAGACATTTTAAATATTTTGTACTGATAGTCAAACACGTACATATATATATTTTTTGAATTATATATAATTGCTGATGTAGTGCAAAGCTAGTAATCTTTTGCTTGAATAAATTCAGGACAACTTCTAGGTTTTGCTACGTTCATTCCACCATACGCTACCGCAACTGACCAAGAGATCAGCACAGGTGTTAACTACGGTAGTGGTAGTGCTGGTATTCGAGAGGAATCTGGAAGTCATCTGGTAATCACAATTTGCGAAGAACTGACTCCTGTTATTTATTTTTTCATTATTAAAGAAACCCTCGCACGTCGACCTTTAGATGTACAAGTACATACATGCTATATAAATTATACAGGCTTAGAAAAACCCCAACCTGTAATAGTACGTTTGGTAAAAGGACAATTTTCAAAAACATATGGATCTAGATTCGTCTAACAGACTACATGCCGACCAAAAAGTGACATACTGGAGATTATAGACAACATTGATCAGTCAATATTTAACTCCAAATTGGATACATAGATTTTAGTCTTCAACATGAATATATTGAATCTTCTCTTTAATTTCACATGCAGGTTAATTCAAAGCAAATTATTTATTTATATGGTGGTGTTACTTCATTGCAGGGTGATCGGATCAGCCTGGATAGGCAACTACTTAATCACGAAACGACAATTTCACGTCTTTCAGTGCAAAGCAACAAGACATATACCGCTGAACACCTTAAAAAGTGCATCTACTTGGCAAATATTGGAAGCAACGATTATATCAATAACTACTTGATACCTAACATTTACCCCACGAGCAACATATATACCGTTGATGAATATGCAGCAGTCCTTGTGCAAGAGTATTCTGAACAACTAAAGGTACGCAAACTATCACATATAGTCTGAATTTTCATAGCATGGACTTTCTTCGTTAATTTTCTCATGCATTTGTGATAATATAAATAGTATGGTATAATTCTGTGTAGTTACATGCAAGGCCATCTCAAACAGAAAGCTAGTAAATCAGGTGCTTTAGGCTGCAGATTCTAAATTAAAAGTCCCCGAATTTTTATATGTTTAAAACTTTAAATTGTTAGTTACTATAACAATGTTTAATTTCAGCATGGGAATACAAATTCGATTAGGATATACTTCGAAAATAGAGAAAAAATGAAGCTCGAACAATATAATGTATCTACTAGTATCGTGAACTTTTAAAGGCCCTATCAAAACAATCGCATTAGCCTCTCGAAAGCTAGCTTGAGACGGCTGTGTATTTATCTTTTGTTTTTATTGACTCCTGTTTCTTACATGTTAGTATTCTTGATACAGAAAAACCTAACCTTGTATTTAATTTACATGACAGACGCTTTACAATTTGGGCGCTAGAAAGGTTGCCGTGTTTGGACTCGGACAGATTGGGTGCACCCCAGCTGAGATAGCAAAGTATGGCACAAATGGGAAACCTTGTGTAGAGTGGATCGATGACGCGGTGAAGCTTTTTGATGAAAAGCTTATGAGTCTTATTAATAAGCTCAACAATGATTGCTCTGATGCAAGATTCACTTTCATCAATATTACTAGTATTTCAGCACCACAAGGACGTAAGTCATGGTTAAAATATTTAATATTTACATTGGATACATTATTAATGTAACCAAAACCAAATGGCCTAGTAGTAATGTCCTTAGTTTTCTCACTAGAGGTCAAGGGTTCAAACCACGGAAAGTGTGTACATATGGGGGTGGCCAGGGAAGGGTCGCAAATGGTCCCGGCATTAACCCAGTGAGGCTGCGTACATCGGAGTAAAAATGCTCGCCCTCCCTGAGTAACCTGAATAGGGAAAACCTCGTCACTTTATTTGATACATTAATGTCTATCGTCTGTATTCTTTAATAAATTGTTTTGATGTTGCAGAAGTTCCAATACAAAGTTATCCTTGCTGTCAAGTAGGGGAAGATGGACAATGTGTTCCAAACTCAACCCCTTGTGACGCTCCGGCTTATTATATCTTCTATGATGGTTTTCATCCCACAGAACTTGCAAATGATGTCGTTGCATTACGGTCATATACTGCAGAATATCCCATGGATTCATCTCCATATGATATTAGTCATTTGGCTAGACTTTAGCTAATTACACGAAAAAGGCATGATATATCTTGTTTTAAGATTCTTTGTGCACATGATAAATATTGTCATTAATTAAGTTAAACATGTATTACGAACTATAAATGTGATTGTCATAACTTGCTAATGATGATGGTATAGTACTATAGTAGCATACAATCTTATGGGCAATTGGCTTGACAAAATAAAACTTGACGGTTGTGCTAGTTTGGAATTGAAATTTACTGACGAATCCATTTTAATACGTAGTTAACAACATTACATGTAATGTGAAAAGGCCGATGAAAGGACGTGTATATTGAACTGGCGAAGTGTATTAGCAACTAGTAATTAGTAGCAAGAACATTATTACAAGGAAATAGACAGGGAGAAGTTGATCAGTTACAAGTCCACTCCATCTAATTTAAATTTACATTAATTCCTACTTGATGTCCAATAAAAAGATAAAGTTTTACATCGTCCCATAATGTGTCATTTCTCGGTTATTTGAACAAAACATCTGCTTTCTTAAATCTAGAGTGAACCCGCAATGTATTAAAAACGTCCTTTAGAGTGAGAACGCTTGGATAATGATTCATGAAGCGATAAGTAGATATATGTGAGTTAAGATAGATTGTCAACAGCGTATTGTACTCAACGGTTATGTGATGCATGTGCACTTACCTACTACTTAAATATCTTTCCAAAAGCTTGTCTTGGCTCAGTTTTCGGATTTGGTTTTCCAGTAGAGTGGGAGGTTTGATGTCCACTTTGAGTAGCTCTTTATTCATATGTACGGACAGGGGCGGAGCCAGGATTTAAAGTTAGTGGGTGCTGACTTTCTTCAAATAAAATAGCGATAAATATTATATGTAAACAGAACAACCATGTCCCGTAGTTTGAAGTTTGAATATAGATTCTATAACCTATAGGTTATATCGTGGTTGTGATTGTTTTGTTGGGTTATAAATAACTCGTCTCTTTGCTTATAAAACTAAATTATACAGTATATAGTTTTTCTAACGTTATTCATGATTTAATATGCAAGCCATGTAAGAGTAAGAAACTCTTGTACACTACCTTTTGCACCAAACATTAATCATACTAAATCTTTTAATTCATACAAACACCGTCAATATTACAAATTTGCAAATGAATTTCTAAATTAATTATACTATTCTAGCTTTTTAATTAAAATATGGTAAAAAAAAAAAAAAAAAAATGGAGATTGAAGATTATTGAATATACTTAAAACCGTTGGTATTCTTTGCTTGCTTTGAGCAATGGCATTTTACTAGGCTAGTCTCTTGGAAATGAATATAATTTGTGTAAATGAATACACCTAAAGTTTAAGCTAGTTATTGTTTAGAAATATTATGTAAACATAATTGATTACCATAACCAACTAAATAAACTTATATTTTACGATGCTTGTTTTTATTTGTGACTAACGGTTAAGGGAGGCTTGTAGACCAAAATACGTGATATATAAGCTTTAGCACTGTACACAACTAAGGTAGTTGGACAGGTTGGGGGAGGCTCAGCACCCACCAGTCCCCTACCTCCTCCGCCCCTGTGTACGGAGTATATAATTAATGATTCCATGTGCCCGTTTCTTAAGAAGGTTGGTGAGATATTAGCCTTCCATCTAATCTGTGGATGGATTTAAAGATCTTGCACAAGAAGGCATGTAGCTAGAAAATGATAGATCATGCCTATTTTAGTGCTAGAAGTTGTAACGACTTTTGATTATTAGGACAACAATGCACGTTTGATTTTCTCTCTAATTTACTTCTTTTTCAAATCATCAATGAGCACCAAAGTGGTCTGAAATGCATATAGTGTTCTTGACTACAGAATTGAATACGTTTTGCAAAAATAATAATTTACGAACTTTGGAAACTATTTAATATATGTAGGTTATACATATTTGTATTGGTTAGTGGGTTTGTGTTCGACTTGAAGAGAGTTTTGCAACGAGCTAAATAGTGTTCGAAATGGAGTTAATTTGAATGAGATATCGTATATCAAAATGAAACACTTGAAACACAAAAAATGAATATGGGATTGTATCTCATATCGCCCAAATTATGAAGTGCAAAGATGTTTATTCTCAAATCTTGATATCAACTATCAAATTACTTTGGTTTATTTTAGTCCAACACGTACCTACATGTGCACAGGAGTTGCATAAAAACGATTTATGGACAAAAAATGGGTTTCAAGCTTGTGAACTCATGCAGGCCCGTGCAACCTTTGGACATCATTGCAGCTCCAAAAATACTCATGTGGATACGAATATAGAGGTGGGTAAAAGGTCAAAAGACCCGGTAAATATATTACTCCAAAAAACGTTTAAGTACAAAGGATATGGGTGAATCCCATATCTCAGCCCGTTACATAGGCGGTAAAGCTTACATAACAAGATACTTCCTATTCTCTATAGAAGAAAATAAACCACTACTCAAAAGTTAACATTAGACGTACTCTTATGAAAGCAAACTTACTTCCTACCAAGACCTTGGAGCTTGACATCATACATGTCATAAAAAGCATCTAAATTCCCTGGAAGATCATAGACCTGATCTGCATAGTTTTCATAATCATAGTCATCATAATCATCTTCGCGATCATGACCACCACAAAATAGGTTCATTGACTCATCAAAAGTGTTCACAACGTACTCTCCATCACTGTCAGAATCAACAATCTTTCCCACGTTAGAGAATGGATTAACCCTCTTAGTAGAAGAAGTAAACGGAGCCGGATAATCAACCTTTATAATAGGATGACCATCATCATCCACGAGAGTAGCTTTCCCATCAATAAGTAGCTTTTCAAGCTCCCAAATTTTATCAACAATAGGAGTAAGACCAACCTCGTTAGCTTCCATTGAATCACTCACAAGCGGTTCTTGTGATGCATTACCAGTCTTTTGAGACCCGTCCTCCTTAGCTTCCTTTGTAATACCAGAATTCACATCCTTAGTCACTTCATTGGTAGGAATACCAAAGTCATAAGTATCATCCATATGAAGGGCATCAAACTGGTTTGATGTAGCAATCATCGCACTGGTCGTACTAGCCACATCAGCGGCCTTCTTAGTGCCATCTGCTTTCTTGGGTTCAGGAGGAGGCGCTTGGGGTTGATACGGAATTTCTTACCCAACACAGGTTTAGTAACTCCACCTTTACCCGAAACATTTTGACCACCAGTCTTACCGTTATTCTTGTGATTGACCTTTTGAAAATCCAAAAATACTCATGTGGATAAGAATGTGGAGGTGCTTATACATAAATAGATATATACTTATTGGTCAAGTTTTGGAGAGGTGGTTTTGTGTAATAAAATATATGCAAATCTGGTTTAGTTATAAGAGATTTGTTTATTCTGACAATGATATTATCTTATAAGATAAGACAAGTTCAATTTGGTGTTTACACACAAAAAACGTGACTCCATACAGACGAGCCATCTTATAAATAAAAGGTGATTTAGTATGTATTTGCATATTTTAAGTTATCTCAGTTTATATCACACCTAGATTCACAATATAAGCGACAAGCCACACAAACACAAACTCAATGCAAGTGTAACTACAAAAAGATAAATGCAAGAATAAAAAAGTAAAGAGATGAGTTGAGAAAATACAAACCGGACACAATAATTTATAGTGGTTGGGCACGAAGCACCTCTTCGCGCTACTCCACTCCCCGAGTACCTAACTCGAGAGTTACTTCACTAGTCAACAAGCTCCCTTTAGGCGGAGCAAACCATACACCAATGCTTACATCGATTTACGATACTACGCGGAATGTCGAGTTCTAATCTTGGCTAGAACCAATCCACACACCGACACACGACACTACATGGACATACACCTTGTCCACTTAGATTAGGGGTGAGCATCGGTCCTGGACCGGACCGGACCGACAAGACCGATGACCGAATTAGCCAAAAAGCCAAGACCGAGGACCGGACCGAATATGGTCGGTCCGGTCTGGTCCGGTCTTAGTCGGTCCGGTCCAACAAGGCCAAATAATCAGTTTGTGGTCCGGACCGGACCGAGGACATAATTAGCTGAAAAGCCAAGACCGAGGACAGGACCGAATGTGGTCGATCTGGTTCAGTCCGGTCCGGTCCGTTCGGGTCATTTGCTCAGCCCTAACTTGGATTTACACACAATCTAAGTGTTCACATGGACGTACAAAGCGTCCAAATCTTCACACGGACGTACACACCGTCCTAATCTACACACGGACACCCGAGGACATACACACCGTCCTAATCTACACACAATCACCTAAGGAAGTACACGCCGTCCTAATCTACACAATCAACTACGTACTTACACATCATACGGATCTACCTATTACACCAAATCACGACTCACACACAAGTCGGAAACACCAATTTACAAGAATGGAGAATGAGAAAGAAAGTTTAGACGAAGAAGAGAATTGTAACACAAATTACGGGTATGTGATGCCTAATCTGTAACACTTCGTTTCCTGGCAAATATGAGCGTTCTTCTTTGTAGGACCGTAGAACAACCTTAACACTAATGAATCTTGCGTAAATCCTAGAGAGAGAAAGAGAGTAGAGAGAGAAAGTGGGAGAAACTCTAGTGTGTGAAATGAAGAAACTATGTTATTACTAAGAGAACCAACCAACCTCAAAAGTGAGGTTTACAAGAGTATTTATAGTGGAAGTCTAGGGCTTCTTTATCTTTTACATTATTACACTAATGGCCCTTAGACTTTTACAACACCATGAATACTTGAACTAAATAACATGAAATAATATTCTAAAGCAACCTATTACATAACATTAATGACCGACAATTTTTATAAATAAAATACAATCCTAACAATCTTCCCCTAAGTGTCGGTTATTGAAGGTTGCATGACATCATCATCTTTGTCTTTAAACTTTAACATTCATTGCTCTGGACGTCTTTAAGAATCATTAGATAAGTCATAGTTCATTGTTCATCGTTCTTTGTTCCTCCATGCTTTGTGATCTTTGGTGAGTAATTTTTCTTTTGTTCTTAGCTCTTTGTTGTTGTGGTGGAGTTATCTGCCTTTTGTCACGTCTTTGCCTTTGATGGATAAACGCCTTTCCAACATGCTCATACGTCTTTAGTCTTTGTCATACATACATTTGTTGTTCCCGTTCTTTCACTTTGATCTTTGTCACTTTACTTTGTAGATTCTTCTTTTTGGCGTAGAATCTTTCTTTGACTGTTGCTATCCTTTGATCTTTGTGAGAACTTTCCTTTGAATTTGTGATGTATGTATGAACATGTGGAAATTAGTGTGGCGGTGGTGATAATGATGAGGTGATGGTAGCTGCATGAAAATCGTTAGTCATAAACAACCGGTACTTACAGGTTCGGAATTAGAGATTGTCAACAGCATAGTGTGAAGATTCCTTCTAACCATTACCATGGCCGTTCCTAATCGGATAACCCCGAAAGGGCTTACACAGACATACCGAAGCACACCCACGATTAGGTGAGTCGCTGGAAATTACCCCACGACTGTAGACTGTTTTGGAACCACCATGAACACTAAGCGTAACCCATAAAGAATTACCGAAGTGACCTGATGTCAGGGCTGTTTGATGTTGACTCTGGCAGGAGTTTCCACTCAATCATTGAGAAATACATAAGTAAATTCTCTCATAAACATTCTGGGCAGATTACTAAGATCTGCGTAGGACTCGATAATTTACAACTGGTGTCCATTGATGTAGAACTACCAGTGTTGTAATGTTAAGTGTTCCTAAGAGATCTTTGATGTAATCTCGGGGCTCTAGACTCAGTAAGTGGACAATTGGTTTCCTATGCGGAGGCATGGAGCAGAGGGCCTCCTTTTCAATATCAACCATCTCTAAGAGTTAGGTCGATAGATTATGCAAGGTTCTCCGTGAGAATGAAACAAGTACCTTTTGAGAGATACCCAAGTGGCTAGAAGGTTAAGTGTTGTGCGTCACTGGGTCCATGACGTCTTGTCTTCAATACCGGTGTCACCTTAGTAACAACCAGTAGCATATGAGTTGAACCCGGTGTCTGCCCTAAGGTTGAACATATGGAGGGCTATTTCTTTTCACCCTTTTCATTACTTTTCTTTTTAATTCTTCAACCCCTTCTTTCAACTTTCATTCTTTACTCCTTTTTTTCAAATCATACCTAAGGACTTCTAATTCTAATCTATTGGAATCGTCCTTGGGTAGATCCCTCCGGTTCTGGTGGATCATAGGACGGTTTTTCCTAACCTTAGTCACCTTATAACTTCATGACTATCCTATTGTTGCCATTAAACCAAACATTTGAAAATATTCTCAAAGTGTTTATGATAATGAAACATTTTTGTTAACGCTTTGAGAGTTTTGATTTCTTTTGAAGGACTCCCTCTTCACATGTGCTCATGCAATTTTTAAGAAATTTGCACATGCAGGAGGAGTTTGCACTTTATGAATTGATCCACTCTTAATAGACACATACCCGAGGGACACGTTTATGTTTCTTAGTTAAAAGGATCCATTATCAGCTTTTGGGTGATAACTAGCCCTAATAACTAACTTGAAGTTGTTAACATTCCTTAGAAAGGAAGTTAGACCCGTCAAAGTATACATCTAAGAAGAGTTTCTCGAAACGGTACTTTCTACTCGGATAAATCCTTTCGAATACTAACTCTAGTGTTCCGTCAGTTCTTGGGTCAAATCTGAGTCGAGTACAGACATTTAAGTCTTTACGAATGAGCTCGAGATTCTGCCACAATCTTTAAACATTTTGATCATATTTAATCACGTCTTCTCCCCCTCAAAAATAGCATATCGTGATATTTTTGATATCAACTGATTAATAGAAAAAGCTTTTCGAGAGATAGACGGATTTGTTTTCGCATGAAATCGGAACATTTTTCCTTTTTATGTTTATACTCCCCCTTAAAGAAAGCGTATTGTTTAAACATAGAGTCTAAAATCAATTTTAAGGGTTTAGAGGGAGGATTATTTTTGAAGTACGAGTTATGTACTGAAATGTGCACAAGTCATTTTGTGAAAACGAGTTTTTGCTTGAAATCTTTTTGTTTGTTTATACTCGAACTTTTTGAAAAGAATTTCGTTTTTGAACGTTCAAGTCCTGATCTGAAATAATCAGAAGTCATCATTCGGGTCCGGGTTTCGTACTGAAGTATACAAAAGCCATTGTGAAGAAATTTTAAGAAACGACATGTTTTAGAAAATATTTAAATGAACTCTCGCTCAAGCATCTGTACATATCCGTTTCATTTTTGAATAACATTTCTAGAAACGTGCATAATATCGATTATACGAGAGACATGTCGTGAGAAGAATATTTTTGTATTTTTTGATTTTATATTGTTTTAGTGTTTTTGAAAATTTTCTATTTTTGTATTTTATTTTTGTTGGTTTTTCAAATTTTTGTATTTTGTTTTTGTTGGTTTTTCAAATTTTGTATTTTGTTTTTCAAAAATATTTACAGCGAAGCGGTTTTGAAAACATTTTTCAAGAAGTTTCGAGAAGACGTTCTAACTCCTCAGGGGTTAGGCTTCGCATGCCAATTCGTCGAACTAAATCGTCAAACCTATCTTTTGGATGAGCTTTAGTAAATAGATCGGCGAGTTGGTAGTCCGTCTTAACGAAATGTAATTCAACAGTACCCTCTTCTACGTGCTCTTTGATGAAGTGGTAGCGGACTCTAATATGCTTCGTCTTAGAATGTTGCACGGGGTTGCACGAGATGGCTATGGCACTTTTCGAGTCACAATACATAGGTATTCTGT
>LBNU01027239.1:115217-140770 GCA_014162995.1 Artemisia annua | reverse complement strand
TCCGTCTTAACGAAATGTAATTCAACAGTACCCTCTTCTACGTGCTCTTTGATGAAGTGGTAGCGGACTCTAATATGCTTCGTCTTAGAATGTTGCACGGGGTTGCACGAGATGGCTATGGCACTTTTCGAGTCACAATACATAGGTATTCTGTTGAAAGTAAAGCCATAATCTGTGAGCTGTGTCCGTATCCATAGAACTTGGGCACAACACGCAGATAGAGACACATACTCGGCTTTCGTTGTTGAAAGTGCAGTGCAATCCTGTTTCTTAGACAACCAGCTTACTAGCTTTTCACCCAAAAATTGTGCTCCACCTGATGTACTCTTTGCTGTAACTTGATCACCTGCATGGTCGGCATTTGAAAATGCTGTTAGTTGAAACCCCAAATCCTTCGGATACCAAAGTCCCATGTTAATGGTTCTTCGTAGGTACCGAAAGATCCGTTTAACCTCTTTGAGGTGAAGTTCGGTAGGCTTTGCCTGAAATCGTGCTAATAGGCAAACAACAAATTGAATATCGGGTCGACTAGCAGTTAGGTACATGAGAGAACCGATCATGCTCCGATATTTCTTCGGATCGATGGGTTTCCCGAACAAATCATCACCAATTTTTGGTGAAGTGACCATTGGTGTACCAACAGAATCACAATCTTCAATACCATGTTTTTTCAAAATCTCTATCGTATATTTAGCTTGATTTATAAAAATACCACTAGGGGATTGATGTATTTNTCGGGTCGACTAGCAGTTAGGTACATGAGAGAACCGATCATGCTCCGATATTTCTTCGGATCGATGGGTTTCCCGAACAAATCATCACCAATTTTTGGTGAAGTGACCATTGGTGTACCAACAGAATCACAATCTTCAATACCATGTTTTTTCAAAATCTCTATCGTATATTTAGCTTGATTTATAAAAATACCACTAGGGGATTGATGTATTTGCAAACCAAGAAAGAATTTTAGTTCCCCCATCATGGACATTTCAAATTTGCTTTTCATGAGATTTTCAAAATGTTTTGAATGGTTAGGATTGGTTGATCCAAAAATGATGTCATACACATAAATTTGAATGATCAAAATATCATCTTTGTATTTTTTGGTAAACAATGTGTCATCAACCGTTCCTTTGGTGAAATTGTTTTTGAGCAAGAAAGATGATAGTTCGTCATACCACGCCCTTGGAACTTGTTTTAAACCATATATGGCTTTCTTAAGCTTGTAGACGTAGTCTGGATGTTCTTTGTCGATGAATCCCTCTGGCTGACTCACATACACTTCCTCTTTCAGAGTTCCATTCAAAAATGCTGTCTTAATGTCCATCTGATAGACTGTGATGTTTTTGTGAGCTGCATAGGCTAAGAAAATCCGGACTGCTTCCAATCTAGCTACGGGCGCGAATGATTCCTCGAAGTCTATCCCTTCTTCCTGTGGATACCCTTTAGCCACGAGACGAGCTTTGTTGCGAATTACAGTCATTTACTCATCCATTTTGTTCTTCCACAACCATTTAAGATCAAGAATGCGTTTCTCAAGTGGTCGTGGGACAAGTTCCCAACTATCATGTAACTGGTATTGAAGAATTTCATCCTGTATCGCTTCTATCCATGGGTTTTCTGCCATTGCTTCCCGAATGTTCTTAGGTTCTTTAAGACTTAATGAACAAATGTAGATACACAATTCGAGATCTGTCGCAAGTTGTCTCCTCGTCTGAACTGGGCTTGAAGGTTCACCAATAACGTGTTCAATTGGATGGTCTTTTGTCCATTTGAGTGTAGAAGGGTACCTTGGTTTTAACATATGTGTGTTAGATGGTTCGTGTAACCTTGAAGAAGATTCAACAGAGTCTGTTGCAAACGGATTTTCAAATACTTCTTTTTTTTCTAACGTAGCATTGTTTTGGTGTTGTGTCGGTTCTTCTTGAAAGTTTATGTTTTGATTATGCTCATCAACTCTTGGTAGAACAATTTCAGTAACCGGAGATGCTTGAGTAGATGTTGATGATGTTGAGGGAGTTGGTGCTTCAGCTTAGATTGTAGTAGATGCATCTTGTGTTGGTGGTGGTGGTGGTTGATGATTTTGAGCGGGTGCAGCAGAATGATGTTGAGATGCATTTGTCGAAGTTCCACCATAGTATTCATCAAACATTAACTCGAAGAAGTTTTCCAGTTCTTGATCTGAAGGTTTGGTGCGGGTCCTGAACTGATGTGTCCAGAAGTCTGACTGTTTGGTGCGGGTCCTAATCTGTTTTGATTAGAAGCCATTGGGTTAAGCGCGGGTTCTAGAGCGAGTCTCTCAGAAGCCTTTTGTGAAATCTCATCAAACTTTATATTCATCGTCTCCATTATCCTTTTTGTTCTCCTATTATACACCCTGAATGCCCTCGAGTTTTCCGAATAACCAATGAAGATTCCAATATCACCCTTAGCTTTCAACTTTCCTAGATCTTCTCTGTCGTTCGTCGGATAGCACAAAGCGCCAAACATGTGAAGGTAAGAGATATCCGGTTTCCGATTGTTCACAAGCTCATATGGTGTTTTATTGAATCTTGGATGAATTAGGGATCGGTTTTGAGTGAAACAAGCAGTGGCTACTGCATCAGCCCATAAGAATAGAGGTGCACTAGAATAAATTAGCATTGTGCGAGCACCTTCCACAAGAGTTCTATTTCTTCTTTCAACTACCCCATTCTGCTGTGGAGTTCTAACAACTGATGTCTGATGTGTGATACCAACATCTTCAAAATACGTTCTTAACTCCTGATTAGTGAATTCTGTGCCGTTGTCTGTTCTTACCACCCTTACTGGAGCTTGAAGTAGAACTTGAATGCGCTTCAGAAAGGTGATGATGTTGCCAGGTGCTTCGTCTTTTGATCTCAAAAACTTTACCCAAGTATATCTTGAATAATCATCGACAATAACAAGAATATACTTCTTTCCATTGATGCTTTCAACTCTCATTGGGCCACATAAGTCCATATGTAACAGATGTAATCTTGCTTCCGAACTAGGTACGGTTTTGGGTTTATATGCAACAGATGTAACCTTGCTTCAAGATATACTTCTTTCCATTGATGCTTTCAACTCTCATTGGGCCACATAAGTCCATATGCAACAGATGTAACCTTGCTTCCGAACTAGGTACGGTTTTGGGTTTATATGATGCTCGTTTGCTTTTTCCTTGTTTACATGATGGACATATGTGATCCTTGGTGTATTTGAACTTAGGAAGTCCGTTGACGATGTTGTCTTTGGCTAATTTGTTGATGGTGTCGAAATTGAGGTGAGATAAACGTCGATGCCACAACCAAGACTTTGTTTTGGATGCTCTTGTCATAAGACAAATTGGGCATGTAGATGCCATTGTATTGATGTCGATGGCATAAAGGTTAGTGCCACGATTTCCAGTTAAGGGATCATCTCCAACCAAATTTTTAACAAAAACCTTATTTCTGCGGAAGGCGACCTCTAAATCTGCATCACAAAACTGCCCAACTGAAAACAAATTGTGTTCCAACCCTTCGACATAGTAAACTCAAGTGACAAAGAAATTCCTAAATTGAAGATCTCCATAACCCTGAATAGCTGCTACATGATCATTACCAAAGCGTACAGTACCCATAAATTTCCAAACAAAATTGATCAGCAGCTTTAAATTCCTGGTCATGTGCTTGGAGCAACCCGAGTCGACGATCCAAAGACATATTTCGATAACCTGCCAAGAACAGAAGAATTTGTATTTGGAAACCATGTTGAATTTGGTTCCATGGGGTTAGAGGTACAATCCAAATCACATTCATAGACGGTTGCAACTTGTTTAGCCTGAACTAGTTCTAATTGGCCATCCTTGATTATGAATTCCCTACCCGTTGGTATCCAAACACAAAACTTAAGATAGTTCTTAGGCGTTAGACTATTAGTGGTGTTCCTAATTCTTTTTATTAGGTTACCAACAAATCTAGATTTGGCACCAGGTCATTTTGGATCATTCTTCTGTTCAGGCAACGCATTCACATACTTAGAAACACAATCATCTTGAACATCATTAATTAAACATTTCTTGCATATTAAACACATAGAGTCGTTACATGCATTAGAAACAGTACTTTTAACATTACATTTAGATGAAATATGTCTCTTATTAGAAAGCGATAAATTCCTAGGGTGTTTTTCTACTTCTTCCACTTTATTCATGCTACTACTCTTAGAGACATGCGAGACTCTATTGTTCCTTGTATTGCTCCTAGGCTTGAGTCTGCTGCTCCTAGAGGTGCTTGCTACTCCTGTAGAAGGTAAGGCACACGCATTAGGATTTATATTGTTGCCATTTTTAGCATCCATAGACTTTTTAGAATTATCCTTTAGGCACTTGTCATTTGTCCTAGATGTTGAGGCAAACGCAATAGTGGGAATAATCCTATAAAGACCAGGTGCTATTACTTTTGATGTCTCGACAACCGCTTTTCAATTTTCAACAATCTTTTCTTTTTCATTATTCTTTGGCAAGGGTTGTGGAGTGACTGGTTTTGTCAAATCCTTTTTCTCATCGACTTTTGGAGCAAAATGTGAAATTGACATTTTTGGTTTAACAACCGGTTTAGAAATATTTTTCTTTGTCCGAAATCGATGGTTTTGCACACTCAGTATCCACACCCTTTCCATTTTGACTTTCTAACTGAGCCCTCAAAAGATCATTTTGCTCTTTCATGTTCTTGAAGGCACGCTCATACAACAATTTGTCATACTTGCATTCTTCTTTTTTCCGATCAAGTTGTTTAAAATATGACACGTTTTCTTTTTCAAGTTTAATAAGAGCATTTTCATATTTTGAAACAATTGTGGAGGTCTCAGCTCGAAGTCTTTCATCGTCTTCAACAGAATATGTTTGTAAAATGATAGACATAACATCAGTAGACAGAATTGCTTCCAAGAGAGAGTCATTCAAATTTTCCAAAAGTTTCATGTTTTCACGAGTTTCGTTAGCTTCCTTTACCAGGGATTTGTGGTCCTTGACAAAGTCGGCCGTTTCTTTTAAGAAAGCTTGTTCAAAATGAATTACTCTCGCACTGATGTTATTCAGTGGAATAGTAATTTCGGTTTCAAACACCTTTTTCAGTTCCTTATGAAAACTAGAATGCCAGTTGTTAATACTGATTGTAGTTTTAGACATAACAATATGTTGAAGTGTTTCAATTCTCTTTTTAACGTCATCAAGGATGTCTCTAGCCTCACTTGTATTAAAAGGATTGTTCGACGACATTTGTTCCATCTTTGAAAGAGTTTTAGAGACAACTTGTGGTTTTGAAAACATTTTCTTAACAACTGATTATTTGGAAACATTTGGTGTTTGTTTTTGAGTGACAAAAGTGATTCCATTAAGTTTGTTCCATTTGTTATAATCAATTGGTTTCAAATCTGGATTCTTTTGTTTCATTTTCATTACTTTCTCTTCAGCAAGTTTGAACGTTTCCACATAATCCCGAACAATGGGAGGATCATGTTTTTCATATATCACATTGCCATTGTACAAAACATTCTTTTCTCTCTGAGCTTTCTTGAGAGTATAAGGGTTTTCACAACCGAGAGCCATTTTCTTTAGTGTATGCAAAAACCGGTTTGGATCTTTAATTAGCATATGAATGGTTTGAGCGGAATGACCCGTTTTCACAAGCAAATCTTCCAACTTTTTGATTGTTTCTTGTTTCTCAACAATTTCATCAAGAAGATCGTTTTCTCGTTTTGAAAAATCTGCTTTCAACTGTTTCTTTTCTTTTTCAAGATCAGAACAAGTTGATTTTTATTTAGAAAGTTGGTTTTGCAAATCAGAAATTTCCGTGTTTAAGGATTTTATTTTCATGTGTGTTTGATCATCAAGTGTATCAAACTTGATTTGCAAAAGTTTTTCCCTTGAGACGGAATTTTGATAACCAGTTTCTAATTCTGACATTTGTTTTGTGTGAAATTCAAAAGCTTTTTTGTTTTCCTTATACCTCTCAAGCTCAGCGGTCAATTTCTCATTCGCGGCCTTAACATCGCGATTGACCTTTTTTACATTCTCAATTTCAATACTACAATTATTCAACAATGATTCAAATAGAGCACGTGTTTCCTAATCATTCTCAGCATGCTGTGAAACGGAGCCATCATTATGATTCATATCGGGAGTTGCCGAAGTAATATTGCTACAACTTGGCGTATCCAGGTATGTATCGTAAGTGATTGCTTGAGTCTCAGAATGCTGTTCCTCATGAGGGGACATATCAAATATATCATTATTGTTGTAAGTATTGTTTAATGGTACCTCAGATACTGCATTGGTGTCATAGACAAGAGGTGTCTCAGAATCTGTGTCGTACTTAGCCTCCTGAAGATTTGCCATAAATATGCAGTTCGCGTCGATATCCTCTCTATCTTCCATATCATCCATAAGAGCCATGTAATCATTTTCCTCAGCAGTCAATTGGAATCCTGCCTCTTCCTTTTGTGCCAGTATCAATGCTTTCTGCAGATACGCTGTATCCGTCTTTTTCAGCATAGTAGGACAGTTCCTTGCCATATGACCGACACCTTGACAGTTGAAACACTTTACCAAATTTCCCTTATGCACATTCACATTACCATAAGTCCCACCAACCGGAGCTGCAACATTTCCAACCTGATTACCCATTGCCTGATTACCAACATTCTGACCCCTCTTATTTCCAACAAACTGACCTATCTGATTCCTTCCATACTGACCCTTCTGATTCCCTGCATACTGACCCATCTGATTCTGCATATTCTGATTACCCATGTGAACTCCAGTAGCATATCCTTGCTGATTCCCCATAACTCCAACCATGTGGCCTCCATTACCCATATTGAAACTCGGCTGAGCGATCTGCCTGTTGCGAGTGTTTGATGAAATCCTTTGGTTGTTGTTTGTTGGTGTAGAATAGCGTCCTTGGAATGCCTTTGATAACATAACAAATGCTTGTGTCAATGCAGCAGTTGATTCATCGTTGTCATTGAATTCAGGTTCTTGGAATTGTGGATATTGTTGTTGTTGTTGAATGATTTGTTGCTGTTGTGGGTAGAAGTGTTGTTGGTAGACTGGTGTTGGTTGTGTAATGTGTTGTTGTTTCATGTTGTAGTGAGTGGAAGATGATGATGATGGTTGATGTTGTGTGTTCACTTGTAGAGGTGTTGGTGTAGTAGCAACTAATGCGAGAGGATCATGATTCTTTGCCAATCGTTCTTTCCTTACTTCATTAGCCTCAGCTTGGTTTTGTTTCAGAAAATCATAAAGTTGATCATAGTTCACCTGATGTAAAACCTTGGTCTGATTGACAATTGTGACATATCGTCCCCATTCTACTAGAAGGTTGTTGATGAATTTGATGTTTGTTGCGATTGTTCTTGGTGTCAACTTGTTTCTGATTAACTCATTCATCAAAGTGCAAAACCTTGTGTAGTAGGATTCAATCTGTTCACCTTTAGAGGATTTAAAGTTCTCCCATTCTGTTAGAAGCTTGTTCTCAATATCTTGTTTCCCAATTTCTGTTCCGTGACATAGTCTTCTAATTCGTTCC
This sequence comes from Artemisia annua, assembly GCA_014162995.1. NCBI lineage: Eukaryota > Viridiplantae > Streptophyta > Magnoliopsida > Asterales > Asteraceae > Artemisia > Artemisia annua. The sequence goes on along the minus strand of LBNU01027239.1, from coordinate 133,196 downwards.
CACATATCATAAGCAGTTTCACAGCTATCGACTGCAGCAAAGATCTCTCGTGGTAATCCTAGTTGGATTAGGTGCATTGCCATATCATCAGCATCGATCTGCTTCTTGTCTTCAACTGTGTACTCTGCTTCTGTTTGTTCACGAAAGAATGGTAGAGTAGGAGGTGTTGTATTCGGATTTCCTTCATCTTGAACTTGTCTTGGCTTAAATGGAACCTCTTGAATGGATTTGATCATAAGCTTACCATCAGGCTTGGTTTTGATGTAACGAAGCATGCGGCTCGTCCATGGAAGATAAGTACCTTTTTCAAGCATAGGAGGACGGTTTTTGGCACAGACGGCATGAATATCTTGTTGAGTTGCCATTGATTCAATTCTAAGTGAAAAGTTGTTCAAAGGATCTTTTGAAAGATAACAAAGGTTGTTTGAAAGTATTAGATGTTTTAGGTGAAGGTTGAAAACGAATTCGGATGTTGCTTACTTGATAAGTTCCTTACTAGATAAAGTCCTTACTTGATAAAGTCCTTACTTGATTAAGTTCCTTAGTTGATAAGTTCTTTTAGGTTATAAATTCTTTAGGTTATAAGGTCTTTACTTGATAAATCTAAGGTAAAACGGGCAGAGTTTCATTTAGGAAAGTCCAAGGAAAGTCCTTACTCGATTAACGATAAGGAATAAAGGCTAACTCGCCAAATATAAGCTAAATATAAGCTTACTCGATAAAATTATGGTCTTACTGGATAAACTTCTCACAAACTCGATAGACAGCTCTCTTACTCGATAAAACATCTCAAAACTCGATAACTCTGAGATTTGTTCCTTACTCGGTAGATTCTGTTGCGAGATACTCGATAAAAACTGCTTACTCGGTAAAACAGTTCACAAACTCAGTATCGTAGCTCCCTTACTAAAAGCTGTTGTTGTGACTTACTCGATAAACATGCGACCTTACTCGATAAAAACTGCGATTCTCAATAAAAACAGATTCTTACTCGAAATTCCCATGCCTTACTCGAAATTTCAAGCCCTTACTCGATAATCTTCAAAAACAAACTCGATAAAACTCAAAGAAACTCGATAAAACTCGTAAAAACAGCCCAAAATTCGTACTTTTTCACCTAAAACGATCTAAACTAACCTAATATTATCCCTAGGCGAATGATACCACTTGTAGGACCGTAGAACAACCTTAACACTAATGAATCTTGCGTAAATCCTAGAGAGAGAAAGAGAGTAGAGAGAGAAAGTGGGAGGAACTCTAGTGTGTGAAATGAAGAAACTATGTTATTACTAAGAGAACCAACCAACCTCAAAAATGAGGTTTACAAGAGTATTTATAGTGGAATTCTAGGGCTTCTCTATCTTTTACATTATTACACTAATGGCCCTTAGACTTTTACACACCATGAATAGTTGAACTAAATAACATGAAATAATGTTCTAAAGCAACCTATTACATAACATTAATGACCGAAACTTTTTATAAATAAAATACAATCCTAACATTCTTTTGAATTTTAAAGGAAGGAAGAATCAGATCACTTAAAAACAAATATCATCATGTTAAAGTGATCAAAGAAAGTGATAGAGGAGAGGGAGAGAAGACATAAATTTTTTGTGCAAAAGTGTTGAGCTTTTCTGTGGAAAATGGCTCAGTATATATAGGCAGCTCAAGGAGCGGGGGACAATCCCTTAAATATTGGACGGTCCTTAATATGTTAGGGACCGTCACTTATTTAAGGGACTTTCCCGGCAGTTTTTGTCCTTTAGTGGTGAAATTTTATTTTGTGAAAATTTGACTGATTTGGGCGGGAAAAATTGTTGTTAGGGATTTCAAATTAAAATTTCATATTTCAAATTTATTTTTCTTATTAAAACATTTCTTTATAAATACAAAAATAATCTGTGTAAATTTATTTTTGTAAAAAACTTTTGTCATATTTATAAAAATGTGATGTATAAGAACAAAAATAATTCTTTGGAAAAAATATTCATGTTAGCTTTCATTTATACACAATAACAAATTTATATCTATAAACACACAAGTAGTGATTTTTATAAGTATAACATTTACTATGGAATAGTTTACATAAATAATCATAAAAATCTTAGGTAGTATATATATATATATATATATATATATATATATATATATATATATATATATATATATATATATATATATATATATATATATATATATATATATATATATATATATATATATATATATATATATATATATATATATATATATAAAGAATGAGTTCCCATATTGAATGTTAGCATTAATGGTATGAGGCAAGAAACTCAAAAATGTGTTTTAAGCTAATGGAAATAAGTGCTTTAAGCTTAAGGATATTGTACATTCGATTTAGTTTTGTTTTTTGAGAGCTTTTATGAGTTCTTGTTAGGTCACCTTATTGTAAACACAAGTATTGGTTTTGATAGAAATGAGATGAGAATAGAGTTTGGTTGATTAAATCAATAAGAAAGATAGAAGTGCAAAAGTTTCCTTAAGATAATGAAATAACCAACAAAATGAAATGTTTTACATGAGGTCCTATTTATAGGTGAGGAATAGGGCAACACTCCCTTCCTCCTTATGTTGTCTAATTCGTGGGCTTTGAGGCCCATTGGACATGTAATGGACTTCATACATAACGTAAGTAAACTAAATATAGTAGCAACCTATTACATGTACTGAAATAACCGAGACTTGATAAACAGTGATAAACTTAGATCCTAACAATCTCCCCCTAAGGATCGGTTATGAGGAAGTGAGATTTGTCACGGTCATCGAGGTTGCTAGACGTCTTTATCTTTATCTTTAATTGTTGACTTTCACAGCTTTAGACGTCTTCAAAAATTTGTTAGTTGAAATGATTTATCGTTCTTTGTTCTTTGTTCTTTGTCTTTGATGACGTGGAAATGATTAAATGATGTAGTAATCTGCAATTCGTCACTCTCTTAGACTCCAGTGGATCTGCGCCTTTCCACCATGTTCATACCTCTTTGACATTGGAACTATCATACGCGTGTGACTCTCTTTTCATTAATGAAGATTCTTTGTGTTGTTGTAGAATCCTTCTTTAGACGTTGCTTAGCTTTAGATTGTTGTCTTTTCTGACTTTGACTTTAATGATGCATCGGTCTTTCATGAGAGCTTTCTTAATTGTTGAGAGGACAGTATGAGCATGTGGAAGTTGGTGTTCAGGATGGTGGTAGTACCTGCATTGAAACAGTTAGCAATAATACATCCGGTACTTACAGGTTCGGAATTAGAATTCGTTGACAGCATAGTGTGAAGACTCCTTCTAATCCTTACCAAGGCCGTTCCTAATCGGATACCCCCTAGAGGGTTTACACAGACATACATAAGTACACCCACGATTAGGTGAGTCGCTGGAGATCACCCCACGACTGTAGACCGTTTGGAACCATCGTAAAACACTAAGCGTAATCAACAAGGAATCACCGAAGTGACCTGCTATTAGGGCTGTTTGATGTTGACCCTGGCAGGATTTCTGTTCAATCATTCGAGAAATACATAATTAAATCCCTCATGAACGTTTAAGGCAGATTGCTACGATCTGTGTAGGACTCGATAGTTTACACTTAGTGTCCAATGATGTAAGACACTATCGTAGTGAATGGTCAATAGATTATGCAGGTTTCTCCGTGAGAATGAAACAAGTATCTTTTTAGAGAAACTTGAGTAGCTAAGAAGGTTTAGGTGCATTGCGTCACTGGGTCCATGACGTCTTTATCTTCAATACCAGTGTCGCCTTAGCAACTACCAGTAGCATATGAATTGAACCCGGTGTCTGCCCTAAGGTTGAATAAACGGAGGGCTATTTCCTTTCACCCTTTTCTTTCATTTTCTTTTTAATTCTTCAACCCCTTCTTTCTCCTTTCATTCTTTTCTCCTTTTGTCATATCATACCTAAGGACTTCTAATTTATAACTATTGGTAATGTCCTTGGGTAGATCCCTCCGGTTCTGGCGGATCATAGGACGGTTATTCCTATCCTTAGTCACCTTGTAACTCCATGACTATCTTATTGATGCCTTTGAACCAAATCTTTGAAAATCTCTCAAAGTGTTTCTGAGTATAAAATCTTTTTGTTAACACTTTGAGGTTTTAGATTTCTTATGAAAGACTCCTCCTCCACATATGCTCATGAATGTTTTCAGAAATTTGCATATGCGGGAAGAGTTGGCACTTTTGAATTGATCCACTCTTAATAGACATGTACCCAAGGGACACGTTTACGTTGCTTAGTTAAAGGGATACATTATCAGTTTTTAGGTGATAACTAGCCCTAATAACTAACTTGAAGTTGTTAACATTCCTAAAAGGAAGTTAGACCCGTCAAAGTAAACGTCTAAAAGAGTTTCTCGAAATGGTACTTTCTACTCGGATAAATCCTTTCGAATACTAACATTTGTTGTTTCGTCAATTCGTGGGTCAATTCTGAGTCAAGCTCGCACAAGATAAAACTTTTGACATCATATTTTAATCACTTTTCATCATCTCCCCCTCAAAAGTAGCATATTAAATGTTGTTTTTGTATACGTTTTTGATTAAAATATGCCTTTTTGAGTCTTATGGGGAGAAATTAATCAAGACTTTAAGATTTAGAACGATGTTTTTGATCAAGTACTCCCCCTCAACAAATGATTACTTATTGAGGTGTAATGCTTGTCTTTTGAGCAGAATTGTAGAAATCATGAAAAGTTTGTTAATTCTACTCAAAAGTAAGAACCTTTCGCTCCTTATATGAGGATTGTAGAACTGAAGCGTACCACAGGGTCCTTTAAGTACAAAGTGCGGGTTGTACACTGTTATGTGTGCACAAGCCGTAGTAATTTACAAATCAATCAATATAATGAAAATATTGAAATGTTGGTACCAGAAAAATGGGATCTGAGGTTCATCAGTAGGCTAAGCATCAAAGTCTGTATACTGAGGATCAGGTCAGCTGAATGTCAAGACCGGAAATAAAGGTCGAACACCGATATAGCTTTCCAATCTCCTGATCTGCTCACGACGGTACAGCCTTTCTTCAATGGTGTGAACAAAGTTGCGAATCATTCTGTGTCCATTAGCTTTCCACCTAGTCTCTTGACCCTCTTGTAACCTCTTCTTCTCATCAACCAATCTTTCAGCCAACCCTTCACGAACTCTTCGAAGTGTCTCATCACAGAACTTCGGAATTTCATCAAACCTCATAAGACGAAGTTGATTCTTCTTGTTGAGGTAGGTGATTCCAAACGATGGTTGTTGCACGAGAGTATACTGTGATAGTCCTTGAATTCCAGGAAATATGAGTTGTGGTTTGGTGAGGTTGATGTGTCACACCTCGCCAAAGGCGGAATCGCGAGGATGCAACTTCATAGATATCATCACAACACAGGTGTCCAATAGAGAAATACTACATGCACAAAATAGAGCAATGTATAGACACAAAGTGTCATAACAATACCCGTACAAATACAACATCGCAATCTTCAAACATCATCAAAGAACCACTTGTATGCTTTTTTTTTTAAATTACTTATTACCTTCAAAACCCCATAATTTTCATATTTATTGCACTCTCGTATCAAAACCTATCATCATTCGCGATAGTCCTTAATTTTACGAAAAACCGGGAAAACAACTCATTTCCAAAAACAACTTTCCATAAATAGATTTTCACTCACTTTGCAAATCAACTCATCAAAAACGACTCTCTCGTACCTCATCAAAGCTCAATCACTTAAGCAAAGACTCGTTACTCAAAAACACAAAATCACCAAACATCACATAATTTCATTTTCACACCACAAAGGCGTCTATAATGAAATTACCATTTCTCAAAACACTCTACCATCTCAAACTCACACACACACGCAAAGGGATTTGGTATCATTTTCATTCTCATCATAACCAAAACTTACATATCTTATGCATATACATAGCACATAACACACTTAATCATACCAAACAAATCACACAACTAGGGACTATCAATCAAACTGATCCTGCTAAAATCACGGTTGTCACATGATGTTGTTCTGATAACTTTCAACGCCTAGGTGAAGATCTTCCACTCTTTCTTGAATTATTACCCGTCTGATGTAGAGAAGTAGAGACGCGATGAAGTTGTATTGTGTTTCCTTTGGGAAGTTGAGCATTTTTCCTTGAACCTTTTGCAAATACATATCTTCGATGTCATTCAGGTTCAGATCTAGGAAGTCTGCTTCAGAAAACTTGTATTGCTTCTCATCCAGTCTCTTGACGACGATTTCGCTCATGAAAGTGTAGTTGAATCTTCTATCTTCCACGAGTTCCATGATAACAACGATACGAAGCGGATGCTTGACATTCTCACTTGATGTAAGGTGTAATCTGTGTGTGTAACCGAGTTTTTGTTTCTCAGGCTAGTGTTGAATACCGAGAAGAGCTTCCCTATTGTAGGTGACAACTGATTTGCTGAATATTGGTGTAGTCTCTTCAATGTCTGGTAAGTCATATCTGGCAGCTGGAACGGAAATCGTCAGTGAGGATGCATATCGTTCCTTGGAGGTCTCATGAGCATGTTGAAGATATCGGAGATCGTTGTTGAAAAAGTAGCGGTATGGGATCTTAGGTTTTTCAGGAAAGCCTTGAAGAGGCAATGGCTTTGTCTAGTCTGTGAAGTAAGGAGTCTTGTCTCTCTTTTGAGTGTCGATGTTGGATTCAGGGTTCAGCCAGTCGAACATGCCAGATAAGGCGCAGGCGATGTTCTCCATGTGGTATTTGAATTCAACTTTGTTCCCTGATCTTTTCTTCAGAAAGTAAAGTGCATCACGATTGATCCTTTTCAGTTCAGCCTTGGTCAACTTTTCAACTTGAAGTCCCGTCATGATACTTTGAGTAATCTGCAAAGTATTTCCAGGCAGTGGTTCATCGGCTTCAAGTGGAGGTTGTGCTTTGATCATGTCGGTCAACCAATCAGATTTTGGAGCTTCTTCCACATCTAACCAGGAGAATGGAGTGGACTTCTTCTTCTTCTTTGACTTTGTAGACTTCCTTTTCTCCTTGATCTTTGATGTTGATGATGGTCCAGCTTGAAATTCAGGAGTTGGAGCTTCTTCCACATCTAACCCGAAAAGCCGTCTTTCCTAAATTTCCCATATAATTTGAATTTTTATAAGTTTCATTCACTTAACCTAATTTCGAACTTGATAACTTTGAAAGAACTAGGTTCTACTTAAACATCAATATTATAAGCCTGCACAACAATTGTTACTATGACATATTATCACACGTTCACTAAGTCTGAATATGGACCGAAATATTTTAAAACATTGTACACAACTTATAAACTACAAAATTCGAAATCTGTAAACTAGGTCATAATAAAATTGACATAACTTAAAATATTGGCACCAAGTCCTTATATATATATATATATATATATTTATAACTTTGCACAACCCTCGAATTTCATGTGAGGATTATACTGAGAATTATATTTGAAATATTTGAAGTAGAAATGGTCCCCTAACTGCCCCATAGACTCGGCATTCTCTTCACCTTATATTCCTCCATTCGTTTATTATATCAAACAAAATACCAGATCTATATCTCACGCATACAATCCTAAACCACTTCCAATTCGTATAGCTTTTAAAATGAAAAAGAGTCGAGACTACAAGCTGCGATCTTTAGTGTTCGATTCCTGTTAGTGTACGTGTGGCTATTGCGCGTCGCGGTTGAAGTCTCGTAGAATGCATGTTGTGTGTTCGTGTGGTGCGGGTTCGAGTTCCGTCTTGTTCTTTTCGACCAGCCTTGAGCAATGGGTTAGGATTGGTTCGTGATTTGTACGGGTAGTGGTGGTGCACGCCTAGTTCTTGGTTCGATACTACCCTATTTGATCCGTGGTGCTCGTGTTTCAGCTTCGAGGGTGCATTATTGTTCTCGAAGTTTCGGGTTGGCATTTGCTAGAGGGGTTCGAGTTTCACTATATCGATTTGGTTCATGTTTGTGTTCGGTCTTCACTTTCGACCCATCTGTGTAACGTGAGGTATACCTCTACTATATGATCATGCACTAAATATATATATCATTTCATCTATGGAAGTTATCATTAATGTTACAACATCTTAGTATTCGTAGTCTTAGTTAACAACCAACTGCTAATGTAAACATGCATGATCTTATACGTAATAATTAGTCTCTAATAATTAGTCCTAATAATTAGTTTTTTATCAATCCCTAAACCGATTCCCTAAACGATCCTATGGCTCGAATTCCTAAAACCTAAATCGATCTCAAAAAAATAAAATCCAATCGTTCTATTTTTTGTGATTCGTTTGTTGGGTTTTAGCGCAGTTATTGATTTGTGAGTTTGGGTTAATCACAATCGTTATTTGGTTTCGATCTATTGTTTTTCTTCGTATATTATTGTTATTGGATCGAATTTTTTGCTATGGGCTGAGTTTGTTCGATTAATGCTTATAAACCCTAAGCGATTAGGGTTTTATCTTTACGTATTGTTTGCATATGTTCTTCTTTGTTTGAGTTTACTGTTCGTGAGGGTATTAGGGAGATGAGTAATACGCATCAGTCGCAGGGTAACGAGCCTAAGCTCTCATATGCTTCGATGTTTAAAACAAACAATGCTTTCAAATCCAGTAAAATCTATGTGCAACTCCGGTAATGAGGAAGCGGTGAAGAGCCCACGTCAATTCCTCCTTGGTCTTTGATGTTGATGATGGTCCAGCTTGAAATTCAGGAGTTGGTGATTCGGAAGTAGGTGATGCGGGTTCTTCCTGAGTGTCTGCTGGTTGAAGCATGAATGGTTCTTCTGATTGAGTTGGATTGGAGCCTGATGCAGGTGCATGTTGCTTTGTTGGTGGAGTCTTGGAAGTCTTCTGTGGCTTTTGAGAAGACGATGGTCCTTTTGATGTCTTTGATTTCTTGCTTTTGGGATCGTCATCAGGATCATCATCCTTCCTTGGTCTTTTGTGTTTGCTAGCAGCTTCCTTGCATGATTCTTTTGAGGCAATGGTTTGGAGTGCCTCAAACATCGTTGATTCTTCAGGAGTCTTATCCTCTTTGTCTCTGAGTTTTGCTGCTAACAGGGCTTGTAATTGCTCGGTTGTGAGGTCAGTTGGTGCTGGTGGAGCCCTGTTGGTGCGGTGATAAAAGGGTGTTGACTGAAGCATTTGTTCAATGCTATGCTTGATCCTGGATCGAGTTCAACGTTGTCTGAATCGGTTAAAGAAGTTCGGACACTGCTGGAGTGGTGATGGCGACAAGGTTGTCGTTGAGGTATTCTTCAGTGTATGACTTTATCATGCCACTCATATCAGCTTGTAGGAGCTTTTCAACCAGAGAATTTGATTCTTTGAGATCCTTGACTTGAGTAGTCAAGGTTGTGACCTGTTTTGCTAGCTCTTGGACTTGGTCTTTCAAATCTCCATCATGTGGTTGTGTGTCCTTCTTCTTCTTCCTTGCCATAGCAACAGCTTGCTTGTTCTTTTGTGATGCTGTCATAGATGATGAGCTTCCCTTCTTCTTCTTGATTGATTTGCCTTTAGATGTTTTCTTTGGTGGTGGTGGAGATGAGTGGTGTGATGATGATGTTGAAGATGATTCGTGTTCAGGTTCGGATGGAGGAGGAGAAGGATCCCTTGGAGGTGTGCCTTTAGGAATTGGTGGATCCTGTGAAGATGAATGAGGAGGTGTGTTGATGAGTTGGTCGGTGTCAAAGAATTCTTCGTCTTGTTCATCGCCACGAAGTAATCTTTCTGTTTCCTCACTTGCTTTCTTCTTAAGTTCTTCTTCTCTACTTACCTGAGCAATGAACTCTGGTGTAATGAACTCAGAAGGCTCTTTCTCCTGTTGTAAGTCTGCAACAGCTTCCTCTGTGGCTTCGTTCATTATGACATTCCCTTATGGATCTTGTTGTTCCGTTTCAGTCTAAGTCAAAGTTGTGGAAGGAGGAACTAATGTGCTGCTTGACCCAGCCTCTTGTGCCTGTAGATCGATTGGTCGTTGATGAGGCTGTGGATGTTGAAGATTTAGGAGTGTACCGCATTTCTTTTCCTGCGGCAGGTTTTAGGTTGGAAGCTGGGTTTGGGTGAAGAGTGCATAGGAGCGTTAGTGGACTACCCCAGTGATTAGAAGCCACTGAGACTTGGATTCGATTAGATTTTTGTTTAGCTTTGTATTCTCATTCTTGTATAGAGTTAGTATTTCCTTTGTAATCTTTATAATATCCTTTGTAACTTTATGTTTATAAGTCTTCCGCTTGCGTTGTATGTTCTGATATGCCACCATAATGTGATACTTCTACCCTTGTCGGGTTGGGGTGTTACAGTCGGTGTCAAAGAATTCTTCGTCTTGTTCATCGCCACGAAGTAATCTTTCTGTTTCCTCACTTGCTTTCTTCTTAAGTTCTTCTTCTCTACTTACCTGAGCAATGAACTCTGGTGTAATGAACTCAGAAGGCTCTTTCTCCTGTTGTAAGTCTGCAACAGCTTCCTCTGTGGCTTCGTTCATTATGACATTCCCTTATGGATCTTGTTGTTCCGTTTCAGTCTAAGTCAAAGTTGTGGAAGGAGGAACTAATGTGCTGCTTGACCCAGCCTCTTGTGCCTGTAGATCGATTGGTCGTTGATGAGGCTGTGGATGTTGAAGATTTAGGAGTACAGCTTCTCTTAGTTCTTTCAAATGTGCTTCTCTTCTGCTCTAGGATCGACAATAACACTTTTCAGTTTGCGTTTGTCGACTAGTGGTTCAGCAACTGGTTCATCTACTTCTTCTTCATCATGAAAATCATCACTAGGTTCATTGATGGTGATCCCTGTACCTTTCTTTTGTTCCTTGTGAAGAGTTTCCTTGCTTATTTGTTTTGCCAGTTCCAGTCCCGGAAACTCCTCTTCATCATCATCACCTGCTTTAGTTCTTCGTTCGAAGTCTTCCTCATCATCTGACTCAGACCCGAACTCAGATTCTGTTTCCGAAGATGACGGTGTGGGTTCATCTTGATTGATTGGTTTTGGTGTGACTTTCCTTCTTTGTCTGGTAGGAGGTTTTGGCGTAGACTTTGATTGTGGTGAGGTTGTTGTACAACTAGTGCTTCCCGTCTTGCCACCTCTTTTGCTACGGGTTTGAACTGTGGAAGCTGGTTCTTCTTCTTCACCGGTGTATCCGACTTTCCCAGCTTGAAAGGCTTTGTCATAGATTTTGAAGTTTTGAGTCTTTTGAATCCTTTCATCCAGAAAGTAGTCTGGAATTCTCATTCCCTTGGTCCTTGTAACAAACTTGATGGTTTTGACGAAGGAGATCTTGTAGTCTTGGTTGTAGATGTCTTTGGGTTCTGTGGGGTCATGCATTCTCTTGATGTAGTCAGGTGTTTTCTCACAGAAGTGTTCGATGAGCATCTTTGTGAACCTAACTAACGGAATCACACTCCTTTCACGATCGGTTTGAATGTGATGGATTATGTCGCTCATTATGGAACTTGCGAAGTTGATCGGTTTCATGCTCATCATTCCCCAAAATACTTGCAGGTGCTCCAATCGTGGATGTTCGTGACCACTCTTCCTGCCGGCAATAGATCTAACAATCAACATGTAGAATGTTCTCCAGGGCTGAGGTAGATATTTGACGTTGAACCTTGACAGTCTGATGAGAGGTAGTTCATCTTGAACATCGTATCCTTGATCGATGAGATAATCCAGGATTTCAAGTTTGGTTAGCATGGGATGAAACTCTTTTGGTGTAGGTAACATGAGAACGGTTCGAAGAACATCTAGGTCTATGGTGTATTCTTGACGATCCAGCTTGACAGTGAAAGATTCATCATCCAAGTTAGCCCGAGCAGTGTACCAGAATTGATGAATGTAGAAGATTGGAACAGATGTAGACTTTGTAAGCATAGGTTTGCAGGGATGAGCCAGTAGAATGTCTTTAACAATCTTGCACGTATCTTCGGGAATTCGAAGTTTGTTGAAGTCAATACGTGGATTGTTTTGGCCTATGGTAATGTTGTAGTTTGCATGGACAACCTCTCCAAGTGTGAGTAGTGGTAGAGTTTGTTCTGGGACAGATTCAGTATGTTCAGCCATTGTGTTCTGTAAATGTAATGTCATGAAATCAAACATCGAGATTTGTTAGTCATTAGTCCGCATTCATGTTTGATATACAAAGACATACAAATTACATGTTGCATTTATGGTTCAGTTAATTATCAAGTGAGATGTGATAGTATTTGCAATTCAACATATAGATTTTAAGACAAAGTAATGAGACATTCAAAGCATAATATGTCTAAGAAATACATGTTCATCAATACTACACAAGCACAAGATAATAAACATGATTTCAATACAAACATAACACACATTCATGAGTATTCATTCATTATACATGTTTTTGAAAAGGTTACAACACATGAGAATCCTCAAAAAAATGTTTAAGTGTGATCTCGAAAACATGACTGCCAGTGTTCTCGATAACTATTACTAAGTGGGTTCTCGATAACTTTTGTACATTGGAGTTCTCGATAATTTCATGAGAAATGATCTCGATAACTTGAACAACAAATGTTCTCGATAACACAGGGAGTAAGGGTTCTCGAAAACACAAGTTCACATGTTCTCGATAACACAGGAAAGACCTCGAAAACTTGTGATCTCGATAATTTGTGATCTCGATAATTCTTATTGAGTGATCTCGATAATTTACAAAGAGTTCTCGATAATTTTGGTTAAGGAGAGTTCTCGATAAATTACCGAGAGATCTCGATAAAAATGATCAAAAAGATCTCGATAATTTTAGTTTTCGAAAAATTCTTATACAAGAATTTTCGAAATCACTGAAGACATACATGTTCTTGAAAAGTTTTGATTCCTTGAATGGATACCTGATGAAATGAGTGCAAGATAACAGTTAGAATCACATAACAATCATATACACCAGTTTTCGAAAACATTATGAGACCCTAAATTATCTAGATCACAGAATTCGAGCAAATATGTTGTAAAACCATTGAAACTTATCAATTAACATTTATAGAAACACATATTAACCATTTAATTAGACTCAAGAACACAAACATGAAAACACCCAATTCGAACATAAACCCTAAGTTTCTAGATCATGCTTATGTGAAGAAATGAAGCAATTAAAGAGCATAGGCATGTTATAAACTCACAAACAAACATATCCCACCACAAAAATTAAACAAAACAACACTCAAACAAGAAAACCCAATTCATACGAAACCCTAATTATCGAAATCTATACAAACATGTTTATTGTTATGATTAAATGTTTTTGGCATGTTTATAATACTAATAGCAACAAAAGCCCTATGAAACATTAAACAAAAAACACTTGAATCATGTTCATACAAGATTAACGAAACCCTAGATCTAGAAATCGAAATTGTGAACAATCTAGCCATTGAAAAGTTAATTCCTTGAAAACCTTGTTTTAGATTAGGCAATAGATTGTAGAAAAACTTACGGTTTGAAGAATTAAAGCATGGATGAGAGATTTGAATTAGGGCCGTTTGATATGTAGAAGTTGTGTTTGTTTTTGTGTTTTGTAAAAATGAAAAACGGGGGTGTTTGGTTTTAGGTTATGTTTTTGAAAAATCTTTAAAACATAGGCAAAACTGGTCCCTTAACTACATAACATCCATTATAAGTCATAAACTTTATTATTTGAACATGCAAAGTGACGACCGTTAGTAACAAATACATTCTAGGCTAAAAGCAAATTTTTGAAATATTAATTATAACGAAACGAGGGAAAACCCATGAAGTTCCACCATTATTATTGAAAACATCATAATTTTTGAAATATGCAAGTACACATGTTTGAACAAGATTTTTGAATTTTGAAGAACATTTTCTCCCCCTCAACACTTGGTATGAAAATTGTGAAATTTTTGATAATACCGAAGTGTTGATGAAGGTAGTGTACTTGCATTTTGAAAAAACGTGAGAAAATATGAAACATAAAAAAAATGTAAAATCTTTTTGGTATTTTGAAGATTTTTTGATTTTGTCTTTTTGTTTTTGATAAATATTTACAAAAATAGTTTTGGTATTTGACTCAGTTATTTGTTTTCAAGAAAAGAGTTTAGATCATCTGGAGTCAAACATCGCATACCAATTCGGTGGACTAGTTCAGGAAACCTTGAGGGAGCTAAAGGTTTCATGAAAAAATCTGCCAGTTGGTATTCAGTACCCACAAAATATAACTCTATTGTACCCTTTTCAACATGCTCCTTGATGAAGTGATGACGGAGATCAATGTGCTTAGACTTTGAATGTAAAACCGTGTTGCAGGAGATCGCTATCGCACTTTTCGAGTCACAGTACATCGGAATATTGTTGAATAAGTAACCGTAGTCCATTAGTTGTGTACGCATACAAATGACTTGTGCACAACAGGCAGACATGGCAACATATTCAGCTTCTGTTGACGAAAGTGAGGTGCAATCCTGCTTCTTTGATTGCCAAGACACAAGTTTATCTCCTGGAAACTGCAAACCACCAGAAGTACTTTTGCATGTATCCATACACCCTGCATGATCAGCGCTGAAAAAGCTATTAGTTCAAAACCAGAATCCTTCGGATACCAGATCCCCAAGTGAATGGTTCCCTTTACGTATCGAAGGATTCTCTTAGCCTCATTGAGGTGACGTTTAGTAGGACTGGACTGATACCGAGAGCACATAAATACAGCAAATACAATATCCGGTCTACTAGCGGGGAGATACATGAGTGACCCAATAATACTTCGGTATTTTGTGGGGTCAACTGGTTTCCCATTTGGATCCGCATCTAACTTAGTTGTATTGGCCATAGGGGTATTGTAAGTATCACAACTGGTCATGCCATGTTTCTTAATTATCTCAAGAGCGTATTTGGACTGATTTAGGAAAATTCCACGGGGTGACTGATGAACTTGTAGTCCTAAGAAGAACGTAAGTTCACCCATCATTGACATTTTAAAATTTTGTTTCATTAATCTGGCAAAAGCGTTTGAGTACTTTTTATTAGTAGAACCAAAAATAATGTCATCGACATATATTTGCACAATTAAAANTGATTGCCAAGACACAAGTTTATCTCCTGGAAACTGCAAACCACCAGAAGTACTTTTGCATGTATCCATACACCCTGCATGATCAGCGTCTGAAAAAGCTATTAGTTCAAAACTAGAATCCTTCGGATACCAGATCCCCAAGTGAATGGTTCCCTTTACGTATCGAAGGATTCTCTTAGCCTCATTGAGGTGACGTTTAGTAGGAATGGACTGATACCGAGAGCACATAAATACAACAAATACAATATCCGGTCTACTAGCGGGGAGATACATGAGTGACCCAATAATACTTCGGTATTTTGTGGGGTCAACTGGTTTCCCATTTGGATCCGCATCTAACTTAGTTGTGTTGGCCATAGGGGTATTGTAAGTATCACAACTGGTCATGCCATGTTTCTTAATTATCTCAAGAGCGTATTTGGACTGATTTAGGAAAATTCCACGGGGTGACTGATGAACTTGTAGTCCTAAGAAGAACGTAAGTTCAGCCATCATTGACATTTTAAAATTTTGTTTCATTAATCTGGCAAAAGCGTTTGAGTACTTTTTATTAGTAGAACCAAAAATAATGTCATCGACATATATTTGCACAATTAAAACATCTTCCCCGTGTTTTTGGATAAACAAAGTTGGATCTAATAATCCTTTAGTGAAAGAGTTAGCAAGCAATAAAACAGTAAGTTTATCATACCACGCCCTAGGGGCTTGTTTGAGACCATAGAGAGCCTTCTTAAGTCTATAGACATGATTCGGGTGCTCTGGGTCGACAAATCCCTCTGGTTGACTAACGTATACCTCCTCACGCAGTTGACCGTTCGGAAATGCTGTTTTCACATCCATTTGATAAACGACCATGTTTTTGTGAGCAGCGTATGCCAAAAATATTCGAACAGCTTCAAGTCTAGCCACTGGTGCGAAAGATTCCTCAAAGTCAATTCCTTCCTCCTGAGTATATCCTTTAGCTACCAAACGTGATTTGTTACGAATAACCGTGCCTTCTGCGTCCAATTTGTTTTTCCAAATCCATTTTAGTCCAATGACATAAACCCCATCCGGTCGTTCAACTAATTCCCAAACTTCAAGGCGTTTGAATTGGTTGAGTTCCTCTTGCATTGATTCAATCCAGTTCCAGTTGTCGTAAGTGAGAGCTTGTTTGATGTTTTTAGGTTCTTCATAGCAAACGGTTAGAGCATCGGAGTGAAGTTTCTGTCTAGTCATAACTGGAGCTGTTGGATGACCAATGATATTGACGATTGGATGGTCACGAGTCCAATGATGTGTTGAAGGGTGAGGGTTATGAAACTGCTGCATATTAGTTGGTTCCAAATTGCGTGTTGACGACTCAGCAATATCAGAAAGGTTCGGAGTTGGAGCAAACGGATTAAAGAACGCATTTGGATCATAATTTGCAGGTTCGGGTACTTGTGCTTGATTCAGATCTTCAGTTGGGTTGTCTGTGTTGGAAGCGGTTTGTTCGACTGTTGTTGGTGATTCAGTTGGGGGTGCATCGGGTGTTACTATTGTTATTGTAGTAACCGGTGTATCAGGTACTTGAATGTTATCAGGTTGAGCAGCGGAACTAGTAGATACATCTGGTGCACGTGTCTCAAATGAATCATCGAACAATGGAGAAAACAATGTTTCCAATTCTTTACGAGTTAGTGACAATGTTTCAGCTGAAGAGTTTAGAAAGTTAAGACGGTTGGTTGCGGGTCCTAAGCTGTGTTGCTCAGAAGCCATTTCTGTGAGCTCATCAAAATTAGCATGAATAGTCTCCTGAATTTCCCTAGTACGACGGTTGTAGATTCAAAATCCTTTTGAGTTTTCACAATATCCAATGAAGATAACGACATCAGCCTTTGCTTTAAGTTTACCAAGATCATCATGATCATTATTTGGATAGCATAGAGAACCAAATACATGAAAGTGTTGAATGTTAGGCTTGCTTTTGTGAACAATTTCATATGGTGTGACTTTATGACGTTTATTGATCATACAACGATTTTGGGTGTAACATGCGGTTGAGACGGCTTCTGCCCAAAGATAATCTGGTAATTGAGCATTAATGAGCATCGTTCGTGCAGCTTCCACTAACGTTCTGTTGCGTCTTTCGACCACTCCATTCTGTTCGGGAGTCCGTGCAATTGATGTTTGATGTACAATTCCAACTTTCTCAAAATAATCACGAAGAGTTTGATTCTTGAATTCAGTTCCATTGTCTGTTCTTACGATTCTGACTGTGTTGCGAAGTTGAACCTGAATTTTCGTGAGAAAGGTGATTATCATCGATGGAGCTTGATCTTTGCTTCGAAGAAAATAGACCCAAGTCCATTTGGAGAAGTCATCAATAATCACAAGATTATACCGTTTCCCATTGATCGTTTGTACTCGCATTGGGCCACATAAATCCATATGAAGAAGTTGAAGAACATGATCGGTACTAGGTTTTGGTTTTGAACTTAGATGTGCATGTTTACTCTTTCCTTGTTCACAAGCGGGACATAAGTGATCTTTTGCATATCTAAACCTTGGAAGACCATCAACTAGTTTATGGCGAGCAAGATCAGTCATAGTTTTGAAGTTGAGATGAGACATCCGTTTGTGCCATAACCAGGATTTTGTCGATTCAGCCTTTGAAAGTAGACAAATGGGAGAGGAAGCGGTCATGTCGGACATTGAAATTGTATAAAGACTGTTTCCATGTGTGCCTGACATAAGATCATTTCCTTGTAAATCACGAACAAAATAAGTTTTCTCCCTGAATGCAACTTCCAGATCACCATCACAAAATTGACCGAGTGAGAACAGATTGTGACCGAGGCCTTCAACATAATAAACACGACTAATTTCGATATTCCCACTGACATAGTCCCC